>JACTNZ010000039.1:0-122149 GCA_018127125.1 Rhododendron griersonianum
CAAACGTTGGTCACGCCATAAGGGAACCCTGTATATGGTCGCGAATTCAAGAAAACAATTAGACGTTTGTTTATCGAATATGTTTGTACATCACAGACATTCATATGTTCTTTGATATCATCCACTCCCACAGCGTTGCTTAGAGACGATCGTCTTATCTGAAAGCATGCAACAACACACGCACATTAGAACAATGATTTGTTTTATATTTGCGTCTTATACTAAGTAATTTAACCATTTAATGAAAATATTTAATTACCTGTATGACTTGGTGGTTTTTGTGGTCATCCAAACAATGAACACAGAAAGGATTTCCAGTGCATTCTATGCAGTATCGGTTGCACTGATTACATCTGTATTGTTTGTGGACTTGACAATCGACATAGAACTTGGCTTTCAACAGTTTTCTCAGCCATGGTGGACAGCAATTTTCAATCTCTTGCATGCTAGCGTCTCTTATCTGTTCACGAAGTAGCAGTATAAGAAGGTAAGCTAAACAGATATTAAAAAAAATGATGCCCGATGTATTTAAGGACAAGACATTTCATGGAGCAGTTAGACGTCAGCCTAATTATAAGGTCCTTTTTTCCCAATACAATTATAAGTTCTATGGGTGACCATGGTTTAAATTTTTTCGAATTTTATAGGAAACTCAAAATAAAGTTAATACTTATGAATTATGAATGCGATGGACCAATACTATTTTTCAACTATAACCATTAACACGAATCCAAAAATTATATAATGCAATTTACAATTATAAGTTTTTGCATCAATCTACAGATCAAACCATAGAACACATTTTTCATCTATCTTTTTGAACGACGTCAAAATCATATAATTAAAAACGTCAACCGGGTATTTTAGTTTCAACTGGTTTTGTTGGCAATTGCAGTTTAACGGAATTTTTGTGCACTCCTAATTAGTGTTATAGTTGATTAAATGCACGTGGATTGTAATTTGAATCTGTTTACTTTCGCTGACAAATTTAATTGAAATCAATGAGCACGTTCCGTAATCAATTTTGGTTAATTTTATCAGCTGTTTAATATAATGATGTTGGATACATTTTCATAATCTAATTAAAAGGCTTAAATTTTTGTTACCTCTTAGGTTAACTAATTGGATCATATTAATTAAACTATTTTGAATTCCTTGGAATTACGTTTGTAATAGTAAAAATTTTGGAAATTTAAAATCGTGATCCAGGAGTTCATAAGCTGTAAATAATGAATAGATTCATGAAAAATAGCACGTTGTTTTGAATAGCAAATAAGCTAGTCATTGGTTTATGAATAGAATTACCATTGATCAAAATCAAATTGCTGGCACATACTTTTTCCGTTCATGAAAATGACACCGTAGAATTCTGTATTTTTTGTATTTATCAAAACAAGCTGATAAAATACACCACGTTTTGAGTGATTTATTTTGATGTTAACATTTAAGAAAATGTTTACACAATTTCGATAATCTAATGCAATACATGCCGTCGATTTTTTTGTTTAAAATGATAAGACATAAACAGGTAAGTCACGTGGGTTATGCATACGTGGTCTATGTTGGCGGTACAATTAGTCGGTGAAATGACAATAGTTGTACCTCAATCTACTCTCAGAGGTGCCGTGTAAACCATTTTGTGAAGATCTTTTCTATCGTACAAGGTAATGATCAAGGATTTCCGTGAAGTTAGGTTCTAATTTCCATGCAATATTGCTACCCACACAACGATCCAAACACAATAACTTACACAACCTTTCATATACATGCGAGGCTCACACACAGAAGTGTGTACGGAGTCCGGCCACAAGGATGTGAGAGGTTGTATTTGTTGTTGTGTTTGGATAGTTGTGCAAGTATCAATTTTTATTTCCATTACCTTAAAACAACCTATTTCACATACAATTAGAACCCATTCTACTATGATTCATTTGCATGTGAGAGGGGTGTGGCACAAGTATGTTACACTAATGTGCTTTCAGCGCTTTCATTAAAACAATTGATTACGCTCTTTATTTGGTTCTTTCTTGTAATAGTCATTTTTTATGTAATGAGTGGCAATGAGCGGAAAAAAATAGGGACGAAAATATATTGAAAAACCTGTATAAAGGAAAATGAAATGAGATAACATGGGAATCAAATAAGATAAGACCTATTACTGTATTTTGATTAATAATTAAATGACATAGATTCAGTGCATCCTAGCATCTTGTTTTTACTAATCAATAATTCTTTAAGTGCAGAGTGGGTACTATGCGATGCCCTTTCATTGTATTTTATCTATTCATTTTCATTTTGGAAAGTGCCAATATGGAGCAACAAAAAGGAGGAACGAATAAGATGTATTTATTTAGACTATGAAAAATATATCAAATGAGTTAATAATGCAAAGAATGCATGATTTTTGTCATATCAATCATGTGGCAGCGGAATTTTTTTGGGTATTAATGGAAAACATAAAGTTGTGTTTGAATGAGTCAGTTCAATATTCTTTTAAAATTCTGTAAATTCATGGTTGAAGAGGAAAACTGAGAATAATAATTAAAGATAGAAATAATCGCAGGAAAAAGATACAAGGAGAAACAAAAAATTACAATCAAAGTTGGATGCAAACAATTATTTAAAGTAAAAGTGATGATTATTTTTTAAGTTATTAAATTTGATTTAAATCATTATGGAAAGAAGGTTTCAAAATTTTAGGTTTTAGGTTTCATCAATATAAAAGTTTTTACCATTTTTGTAAATTTTAAAAAAACATCTACTACAATTACAATATTCACAAACTAATTAATTATTTATATTCATTATTCAAACTAATTTACGATTTTTTTATTAATCACTCAAGATAGCTAATCATTATTTACTTACAGATTTAAGACTCCAATTATTTATTGTTGGAAACACACCTTCTATGAGTACCCCATTTAAGGAATTCAGTAATTATAAAAAATATTATTGATTTTGTTTGAAACCTGTTATTTTATTCTAGCGCTTTATGCTGCATGAAGTACTAAATTTTAACGCAACAACCAAAGTTTTATTCTAATGTCATGGTTATGATTCAAATTATTTTGTCAAAACAATTATGATATATTAAAGTTAGGAACCCTTGATAATATCAACTGGTCAACAAATATTGGTTGTAACTAAAAGATATAAAAACCCTGAAGTGAATGTTGCGCACAGATCCTAACTCATGTTATACGAAGCATGACAACAAAATAACGTTGGAATTCGTGTAAACATTTAATTTTATAACTAATTTCAAGTTTTCACGTACATATGTTAACACTGTGACATATGAACTAATCTCAGTGCAAGAAATTACAGAAACATTATACTTTGGTAACCTATTATATTTTTCCGTAATGAAATCATAACCTTGATGAAATGATTCCGAGTCCGAACCAAAAGTCATACAGATGTCTCTATTGGTAGTATTCTATTATTGGGAAATAAAAGAACATATGAACTGTAGACACCGGAAGTTTTCTAACATAAACAAAAGGAGATCAATTACAATTACATGTCTGCAGCACAGGAAAGTTACAAATCCAGTTAAGGTTTCGGAAATGTCACGCAAAAGACTATTCTTTTCCAGGGGAAATCTGTTATCAAAAGCGGATTGCAACTATAACACGCATGGTTTGATAATGTTGACAATAGCTTTAATCCACAATCCACGGAATTGCAATTTCATCTATGGCAATTTCGTTCCAAATCACGTTTTGTTGAAACTCTTCCAATTCCTTCTGCATGTTAGCATTGATTTGTTCTTCTATTTGTTGATCAAATTGCCGGAGCAGCTGAAGGGATGGATTAATTTGAAGTGCAAGTGCAAGATGTTGATTGGATGAACAAGTAACCTTTAGCATCCGAAATAGATCAATAATCTCGATTTTCAGATGCTCATATGTTTCAATCAGCGGCACAGCAACCGGCTGTTCTGGTTCTGATTCAAGCTGTTGGTTGTTGATTTCCAGCTGATCATGTCCAGCAGCAACCAGTAAATATCCTTCCGATTGAACTTGTGCATTGTTAACTTCCATAGAATCATGTTCATCCATGTTGTTGCTCATCATAACCTGGAACTGAGCTGAAATTTCATAACTACTTGGATAACAATAGTTGCAAACAATTGGAGAAAACTCGAAATTCGATAACAAAGAAAACACGTTGTGATATTAAATTATACTGGTTATGATTAGGTAAATTATATCTGGTATATTTAAGCTCCAAGTAATATCTACATTTAATCATAATAATAACCATCTATAAATTGAACTCGTACAGATGAACAAATATTAAATAAGCACGAGAAAACGCAAACGCTCATATATTAGATTTGATTCCCCTCTAATTTTTCCACTTACAATTTGCTAATATCGCATGAAAGCAGTAACAGCAGCTGCTCTGTTTTCCAGCTCCCTATATTTCGATGTAGGATGTTGTCTGAGTTTGAATCTGGGAACTTTAAATAGATCATGGACACTGGTATAAAGCAGGGTATTTTTGTCAATTCATCTATTTCTGTAGTGTTTGAATCCATGTGTTTGAAACCTCGGAACATCCACAATGGAATAATCAAAAGTGGATAATCAAAAGGTGTCACATCATCTTCTGGTTATCCATTTAAGGGATTGCTAAGGTTACCAATGTAGAAGTCCACAGTGGTACAATCAAAATTAAATAACCAAAACTTGTCGCATCACCTTTTTAACTTATAAAATTCTAGAAATTGTCACGTTGAAAACAATTTTTGTTAAATAGTTTTCAAACTAATAAAAATAGGTTATTAGAAAAAACGGAAAGAGTGTTTTGAAAACTTTGATTTTTAAAAAAAACAGTTTTTTGGGAAAAGTTAAAAGAAACAGTTTTTTAATAGGATTTTTTTTTCTTTAAAAAGAACAGTTTTTGAAAAAAAGTTTTAATAAAAAACTTGTTTTGAAATGGAACAGTTTTTTTTTTTTAAAGAAGGGGAAAAACAGTTTTTATAAAAAAAAAGTGTAAAAAAACTTTTTTCCACAAAAAATAAAAATTGTTCTTAAAAGTTTTTTTGTCGTAAACACGTTGAAAATAGAAGAAAGAAAGTTTTTGTGTAATGATGGTATACTTGATTGAGGAAATGTGAAAACAATTAAATTTGATTATCGGCAAAAAGTTTATAGTTTTGATCATCCAAGGGCTAAAATTTGATGAGTTGCCAATATGTTTCTAAATTTGGTTATTCCAACGTGAGCTCTTTTTGAGCAAATGTTGCTAACTTTATAAACCTTTTTGTTTTGATTATACCATTGTGGATGCTCTTAGAACAGGAGAAGTACTTTGAGGCATCATAAACCATAAAGTATCTCTCAAAGGTACCAATACGTATACTTTGAACGTACAAACATCACAATGGTATGAATACGTCGAGTGAATATAGATGATCTTATTGTATATTAACATTCTAATATTAAATAATTATACGATTTCTTAAGACTAAAAATCAATTATTTTCCTACGTTCTTTTGTCCTTTTTTTCCCTCTCCGAATTAAAATATCAACGAAGATTTGCAAAATGTTCAATCGAAATTCTTAAAATTATGCAGGATTTTTTGCGTTTTCAGATTAGAAACCGACAAGACAGCAGATGGGATCTTTACGGAATTCAAATAAACAATACGTCGATTCATTGATATTCGTTGAAAATTCAAACTGTTGAAAGCTGTCCAAACTAATTCCAAGGTTGTTGAGAGAACTGATCAACTATTTGAATGCCGTCGATTGGCAATATAAACAACAGTTAAGACCGTCCAATATTATTTATTATTACGTTTTTATGTTATCGAGAAGAGAAGTACTAATATACATTCGATAAGTCTGAGTTTCCATACGTCAGTAGGTTTGTACTTGAACGAATGACAAGCCTGTTTTGGGTAACTTCGATGCATGATGGGATTGGAATGATTCATATCATTACTGGATTCACGTGGTATGAATGGAACTCCTAGTTTGCTCGATATTCGACGAATTTCGAGTACAGCTGGTGAATTCAAACAGTTCATTTACTATTGACTATGCTGTAATTCTGAACGAGACACTATTCATGGACTGTACCCGTCGATTTCATCTTTGTAAATAATATCTAGGTTCTTATGTTCGACAAGGTGAACACGATTGCTGATGTGCTGCACAGATGAATCAGTTAGTGCAGCAAAATCTTATAAGTATTTTCCATGTAGCTGACAGAACTTGCAAATGAACGGAATTTGCACATATCTTATTGGTTTTTATTTTACACCCAAAAACAAATGGTTTTACATTTATAGGTTATAATCAAGCAATGTTTTTGCTGCTAGCGGGTTCCATAAAAAATATAGTAGATGATGTGGTGGTTTGGTGGAGTACATACTACACTAAACCACCACATCGTTTACTGCATTTTATTACGAGACTTGTTTTGAGTCCTGCAAGAATTATAAGAAATTATCTATAAATTTTAAAATAATATTTCTGTAGGCTCTATCAAACATTAGCTGTTACGGGTACTGTCAAGTATTATTTCAAAATTTATAGTAGCAAGAAGGGCCCAAATGAACAATTTTGGTTACATGAAACCGAAAATAATATTTGTTGATATTTGCTAAAGCTGATTTTTACAAGGTCTCGCAAAACATTTTTTTAAGTTTTATAGATATTTTTTTATATTCTCGCAAAACCCCAAATGGGTTTCACAAAATACATGGCAAATGACATAGTGGTTTGGTGTAATGCATGTAGCATGTCTTCTATCTATTCACAGGCGCAAAATCGTTCATTGTTGTGAGTAATGAATGAATTATTTAAAATTGGTCATATATTTTGCATACAGAAATTTGAGTCATAAATTTTCAGTTGGTCAAACTAAAATAATAAAATGTGGCAACTTTTGAACTATTGAAAATAAGATAATAACATAAGATAAAAGCTCATCTGGATGGAGCAATTTCTGGATAAAAGGGAAAAAGGATTTTTGTCCTGTAGCTAATTTAATTATTTGGATTTAATATTTTTTGCAAAAAATAGACAGAATACGACAGAAATGACTTGTTTTTTTTTGTTTTGTTATAAGCATGTTTCAAAAAAAATTTGTTGGATTTCTTTTACTCCAAACACTCCTTTTTTTATCTGGCTCCACTTATTATTCTTACTATTTTTCAAATATCAAACCAAACTCAGCAATGTTTTGACTGGTTTGTCTCCTCGGTCATTCAATCTTCTTAAGAATGGTGACATTTTGCGAGAAAGGGCTATTCTTTGTCATTTGACGTTCTCTTAATTTCTGAAGAGGTTGTAATCCATCTCTCTTATATATTATTGCAGAATGAATTTGTAGAAATAGCCAAAATAAGACTCTATTGGTTGTGGTTGAATTCTGTATTGGACCGTGCGTTCAGCGTGCCTATAAATTTCATGTCACGTATATTATAGTTAGCTCTTTGTCGTGTATGAGGTAAGCACACAATACAAACTCCGATGCGATCGATGGGTACATCAGCTTTTTAGAGGGAAATCTTGCGATCGATGGGTACATCAGCTTTTGAGAGGGAAATCTTGGGAGGATATTCAGCGCAGCGGGTACATCATATTATGGATATTCTTTCGGTGCAGTGTTATAATTCTCTATTCATTATCCCGAAGGTATGACAAGGACAGTTAGTGGATTCACATTTATAGTTCGAATTGTACATAAATGCACTATGCTCTATGTTTTGGTATCTGAAATACAACTTGTCACTAAAAGTTTGAACGCATCCGAACGTTATTGTTTATTTTGGTTAACGTATATTTTAATTATATGTAAGAGTAGGTAATACAAATGGAAAACCGCATAATTTAAAGGTACAATGTGTCTGTGGGTAAGTTTCGTTCATGCCTTTTCTGTGTTTGATTAATTACCTCAATGACATTCAAACTGCAAAACCATTTCATCCGTTTAGGTTATTTGTACCTGCAATATAATCTTAAAGTTTCTATATTTTTTGAATTAATTGAATTAACAAATACTTTTCAGATCATGCGTATATGTCTTGAATGTAGATTAACACAATTATGTTTGTGATAAAAAGTGTCACCTACCAATACGTACACGACAAACAAACTGAACTGCTTCAGTAAATTGTGATTAGGTACTAATGCTTTAGAACACAATATGCTGCAATCTGTGAAGGATAAATTTGCCAATCCAAAGCAACTCATTTGTGTTCTTTCAATTTACGAATTCATAATCACTAAAATTCAAATTACTTTTAATTTTGCCTGAAGAAAGCATAAAATTTTCAGACTTCGCATTTGCGGAAATTAGTTTTGTACAGAGAATCTAACAATTGATATTTGTTTTGACAATAAAATGCGTACCTCTTTGAAGACCAACATGCAGTTTTATTATCTGTAAAAGCTTACATCTATCGTACTATATTTTTGGCATGTAGTGTATTACCATCGCATACTTGTCTCATTTTCACCTGTTAAACTGGAGTAATCTGCACTGTAGATAATAAATAAAATTTTATATTACAGACTTAAGAATCGTGTTCATATAAAACGTTTAGATTGACCATTACATAGGATCCGATTGTTTGTTTTAATAATCATATCATACAAACCAAAATGCATTAGTACATAAGCATAGAATTGTATTATGACCACAGAATTCCATTATCTCTTAGTACGAAACAGAATATAATTTTGGTGATTTTAACAAAATACGTTATAAGCTGGTTCCGTCAATCAACAACATGCAATTGCTGTTAGGGTTAGTTTTTCTTCTTCTTCTTCTTGAAAGCGATTGCAAGCGGAAGATCATCCTCATCTTTTGATGCATCGCAGTCTCCTTCAACAAATAATTGTCGCCGTGTTTTTTTGCGCGGTTTCTCAGTAGTCGAAATTGACTCACGAACATTTTTTACACTCTTTTCACGTTTTGTCTTGGACAGAATATCGTATTCGTGAACTGAATAGAGGCACTTTGGTACCCTAGATTTTGCATAATTATATGCCTTGACTCGCACAGCATAGTTCACGCCAGGACATAGCTTTTCAATTGCTGACGTAGATAGCTCACCCTAAATTCAAATGCACCCTTTAGAAGCTATTGACAACAATAGGTTTGTATTATGCATAATATTTGTAATGGAACTTACCTGTTGCATGTTCTCTTTCATGTACTCAGCAGTAATACCAAACATCCCTTCAGCATCTCGCTGAAACACGGTAGCAGGAATAGAACCTGTTTTGTCCGATAATTCAATGATGAATTTGAGGCTGTGAAACATTTTCATGCCAATTATATAATCAGTCTTTTTTAATTACTAAATCAATCATTACTTAGCATATTCAATGGATAGATTTTGGAGGGGCAAGCACTTACTTTACCACTCCCGGCATGCGCTTTTTACAATGGTTGCACCAGAATGGATCATTACCCATTGCATCCGTTGCACGATTGCACTTTGAGCAGGTCAGATACCAAAAGTGTTGTGTTAAATCAACAACCTTGCAGGTAACTTTTACCCAGTAGAATTCTTGCTGCATGCAATTTTATAGTACTCATTGTGCTATTGCAATATCATATTGAATCGTGTATTCAGGAATTTAAAGCTGTACCTTGTCAACAACAGTCGGAAGTTCATTAACACATTTGAACTGATCTTTGTTCGGTGTATCAGCACGCAATGGGGTTACACTTGTATTTGTATCTGGCCCTGGTAACTTATCAATTTTCTTAGCATTTGCCATACACCTACAAAAGTATATAAATTTGGTTTTAGAATCTAACTCGTACTGTATGCGTATGTAGATGTTCTTACCAAGAATGTAATTTTTCAGCTGCTGGAATCGGTGGATTGAAAGTAAATATGCTGGAACCTTTTGTTGCAATTTGATACCCTGCAATGTCATGGCAATTCTACCCTCTAAGATCCTGAAGTACCATAACTATAACTTACCATCTCTAGTGGTAGAATCATATACAAATTACCTTGATACAAGCTTACCCTCATTCTTGTTGCCTGAACAACGGGGAACGGTCCTTCAAGCTGACGCATTATTTCACCTTCCTGTTCCACATACTGATCCCATAGCACAAGTGTTGCTAGAGTATTGCTATAAATTTTTAACACATTTGTGTGCGTAACAGTCAAGATAATCAGTAACAATAATGTGTAAGAGTTAGACCACTTGTTTAATTGCGCCAGCAGATACATATATCATAATAATAATACCATGTAAAACAACCGATACCTTGAATCAACAATAGTTATGTTTTGTACGATATGCTTATCTTTCGTGGTGCGCCTAGCCCCAATATCAAGTATAGCGAAAAGAACGTCTGTTGTGTCACAAAATTGGAACATTAGTAACTTATTGAGATATAATCGATAATAGCATGATGACTAAATATTTGAACAAACATACCAAAACCTCTTTTATTGTGAACGTATTCACCCAAATCTCGAAGCAAAACATATTCATATTTCACATGCCTAATATCGTACACAGCATCTGGGATTTCTTCAATTGGTGTTCGCTCAGATAGAGTCCATTGCAGAGGATTATCAAAAATCTGGAATTCTGGTACTGTTGTGTCTACTTTGGCATTACTTATTAAGTAACTGTGATATAATTCAAGGGCATCTTCAAGGACTGGTATATCTGTATTCCAGATAGTGCACTGCATCTTAGTACCCTACGCACAATATTGTAAAACTATTTTAGATCAGGAAATTAATTGCACCTTTATTAGACAAGAGCATGGGATAAATTACACTCACTTCAGAATCAATTAGTATGATTTTTTGATAAGTCTGACTCGTCGAAGTTATCCTAGGATAACCTCTTTCAATCACCATTGCTTTAACCGTCCAGTTCACCATTCCTTCTTTCACATCCTGAATTGCAAACAAATTTTCTGCCATAGCTTACACAACAGTGTTAACCTGCAATTACAAAGGTGCATAGTATTAATGGGAATATTTGATATTCACGCAAGGGAATATTATGGCATATGAATATAATCTGTCTAAATGCCTATATTATTATAAACACAACCATGAATTCAAATAACGTGAACTTTAAACTAATCCCTGATTCCAAAAGCCAATAAAAGTAAATACCTTTCCTTTGCTCATGTTTATCAATACATTTAGAGTCAATAGCTGTGGGTCTTGTTTTATTCAATCTGAGCACGCCTCATTTAGTATCTCGTCATACACAATATTTTTTGTTGATGTTGCAATCCTGTTTCCATCACAAGAAGCACCTAGTATGACTTTTATTTTCGATGCTGCCGTTGCACGAGAAAGAGCAACGTATAGTTGTCCATGCGAAAATACAGGTTCTTGCAAATTAACGCCAACAATATCCAATGTTTGTCCTTGAGCCTTGTTTATTGTCATAGCAAAACACAGTCTTACTGGGAATTGACGCCTGGTGAATTGCACGGGATAAAGTTTGGCATCAGTTGGCTGTAATGAAATACGAGGTATAAATACAATATCGCCTTGATGCTCTCCAACAGCTATTTCTGCCATTATAACATGCTTATGCAATTTCCGGCATATTAATCGTGTTCCATTGCATAATCCCTTGGAAGGATCCAAATTCCGCAGCATCATTATTGGGCAATTTTCCTTTAGCACAAGCTGGTGAGCTGGCATTCCAGGAGGACATATTGAGTGTACGAAATCAACATACAGACCTTGATCTGCTGGGTTAACTGTTTCATCAATGCTTGTATAGATGTACTCTTTTCCTGGAAATCTATTGATCAACAGCTTGTTTATCTCATCTACGGAATCATTTCTGGGTGCTAGTATTGCAGATTGTGTCATAGATATTGCATCAACAAAATAACGTTTTAAATCTGGGAACACAAAAGTTATAAGTTGCTCCACAGCTACAATATTTTCCCTGGGTGAGATAATCATTGATGGAGGAATTGCTATTTCATCATTTAAATTGCGTGATTCTTCTCCGTTACCAACCTTCAACAAATACTTGCTAAATGCAGGATCTGTTCTAGCTCTCATGTTTTCCTTCAACGTGAATTTTGTAAGAGAAACCCATATATGCGATCTCACCAAGCTGGCATCTATACAATCCTCCTTTGTACCCTTTGGTATGACTGGTAACACTTGTCTAAAATCTCCACCCAAAACTACAACTTTGCCGCCAAATAAACTATTGACCTCTGTTATATCTCTCAATAGATCATCTAGTGCCTCAATAGTCTGTCTTTTAGCCATTGATGCTTCATCCCATATAATTAACGAAGTTGCTCTCAATAGTTTGGCTAAACCTGTTTGTTTGCCAACATTGCAGGTTATCTTGCCATCTCTTTCCAGTGGGATCTTAAATCTTGAATGTGCAGTGCGACCATTAGGCAAAATTGATGCAGCAACTCCTGAAGTAGCAGTTGCTAGAGCAATACCTTTGGTAGATCTTACAGTTGCAAGTAAAGCACGGTACAAGAAACTCTTCCCCGTGCCACCGGGACCATCCACAAAGAAACAGGTACCATCGCTGTTCTTAACAGCCTGTAAGATCTTACTATAAGCTTTTGATTGATCTGAATTCAGTTTTGTCACACTTAGCAGATCCAAATCTGACACATCTATATCTTGTTCATCCAAGATTTCCTTGCATAATTGATTATCTTGACTTTCATTTACCAACAAATCATCGAGATCAAAATCCTGTAAAGTCTTACCCATAGAACCCAATGCAGACTTCACAAAACGTAATAAAGTTTGACGTGCTTCAACAGGTAACATTCCCTGCCTCTTGACATAATCCTCTATCAACGGCTCTTCGAATTTTAACAGGAGTTCCCTTGGATTCAGTGCACCACAGAACACAAGTATAGTACAGAACAATTGTCTCAAGGAATTTGGCATCTAATAAGCGCACGATTCTTCCAAGCATTTTTCATTACTTTTATCATCAACAAGTAATCCATGAGCTACTGTTGCCTCTCTATATGTACTATATGTCTTGCTTCCAACAGTTCTTAGATAAGAAAATGAAGTTGGACATCGGATATGGTTCAATAATAATCTCAAATAGTATAGCTCACCCTGGGATGGATTGATAGCTACAATACGACCTATCACATTCTTGTGCCGTCGCTTGGTCCAACATCTCATTTTCGTTGACCAAACAAACGCCACCGGGAAATCTTTGTATAAGAATTTCCCCTTCTTGGCATCTTTATCGTATCTATTCATATGGAAGAACTGTGTCAGCATTGTTCTTGAGAAGAACTCTGAATCAGTGATGCTGTTCAACTCTGTTGCTTTTTTAAAACCAACGATTTGACAGTTTTCAAGATGCAACTGGAGAGCTATAACGGATGGATGCATGTCAAACAAGTTGAATCTGTAAATCCGCCACATTGCCTCTGGAGGTGTTACCCATCTAGCCGTCTGAAACTGCATGATTTCGTCAACAACTTCATTGTTTCGCTGTGCAATGATTTTGAAGACGATTTTATCGTGCCCTTTATAGATATACTTATACAAATATTTAACAGCTTTAATGGTGGAGCAAATCTCAACATTTACATGACAATCTAACATAGCTAATAGATATGGATTATAAGGCACAACCCATCTGTTATCCAGAATTTGCTGGCGCACTCGAACTTGCCTGCCATCATTCCTTCGTCGATAAATTGGATAACCATCCGTTGCAATGGTTGTAGCCTGCGTGAATTTTTTGGGATAATGGTTCTTACACTTACCATTTTTCATGCAGACATTACCTATATTAAGCTTTCCACAAGGACCATGCATCATGTGTTTCAACACAGCAGCATATAGATGGGGATTTTCGTTTTCTTTGGGTATTTCAGCCGATATAACTTGATCAAAATGTTCCGGAGTTACAAGCTTGTGCCCCTTCTTCAGTATTAGCAACAGATGTACGTGCGGCAAACCTCTTTTCTGGAACTCGATTACGTAAGTGTATGCCTGAACAGGACCGAATAATTTCTTCCTGATCACTTCCTTTTTCAGCTGTTCGAATTTGCTTCTGAAGACTCTAGTAACAAGATCAGGCCTATTTTGCACATCTTCGTGCACTTTGAGTTCACTGGTAATTTCTATCCATTTGGGATTACAAGTCATGGTTAAGAATATATCTGGTTTCCCATATTTATCAACTAATGTCATTGCATCTAGGTATCTTTTGTGCATGTCTCGGGGCCCTCCTATAAATGATCCAGGCAGAATTACAGGAGCTCCAATTTTTGATCCCCTTGATTCTCCTTGTGCAACACTATCAATAATTCCTTGGTACAAATCTGCTCTTATCTCATCTTGGTGGTGCCTGAAATAATCCAATCTCGAAGTCTCAATTTTGACATACATGTCAACAGAATATTGTTGAAGCAGTCTACCCGATTCTAAGATTATAGAATCAATTTTTGGTCGCACTTGAAACAAATATGCATAAAACTCTCGAGCCGAAACCGTACTTTGCCTTTCAGAAGTATTCTCGTAATCTGGGCGTAAAAGGTAACACCAATAAGTTTATATGTATTCATACAAATATTTAAACCAAATACTTTAGAAGAGTATGAAACTTACGCAAAGATTCTGCACTGAGAAGTTGTTCTACTGTTGTACATGTATTAGATCCACCTACCACCCGATTAGCTGATTGAGTCACACGTTTGTTGGGGCTGTTTCTCTTAATACCACGATGCCATCCTGGCTCTCCATACGGAAATAACAATGGATATTGAAGAGGATCATAACATCCATAGTAATACTTGATTGTAACACTATGACCATCATGCTTCTCAACTAATATATTACGTTCTCTGAGTTCCGAATCATCTTCATTATCCTTCCAGATAAGTGCTACCTGTGATGCCGTTGGCTGATCAAATGTTTTATCACTCACTATTGGATCAGCTTTAAGTCTTATCTCATATGAATCTATATTTGGTGTCATTGCCAGAGATCTGAAAAATTTTGAGTAGGGATTGGGTTTCAAGACATCTATAAGTTCAGTAATAATGTCCCTATTTAGATCCTTAAGACATTCTAATCTGTGCTCAACTTCTTTGGCAGTGTCATAGTAATACAACTGAAGATAGGAGGGCTTTCCATCTGCAGGATACAAGCCATCCATGAAATGATAGATTTGACCTTGGGCACGAAAAGTATAGATTCCCTGATGATTTTTGGTGTATCGTGGATCAAGAGTTACGCCAAAAGAAGTGAAAGCAAACATGTTATTATACGGGCGGATATGACTTCGAAAATCTTTGCATAATTTCGAAGAACCTCGATACAATTCCAGTAGCTTAGCTGGGGTGCGGAAAGGATACACAGAGATTTGACCCTTAGAACAACAGAAACCATCAGGTTCAAAGGCAAAGCGTTTTGCATCACAGTGCATACATCGAGGTACAATTGGCAACACAAATGTCTCAGTTGGTATTCGACGCCTACGAGGGATTACTTGTCCGCTACTTGCATTATTTTTACCTATGTTTCAATAACACAATAACAGCAAATTACTAAGCGTTCCGTACAATAATTTAATATCACGAAATAATATTTGAGTTTTAGTTTGACAATCATACTTGGCCTTTTCTCAATTGCAACTGCTGTGCGCGAGCTCGAACCTGATATAATAGCTTATCATTAGATCAGCCATCGTATAGTTTGAAATTAACAATTACGTTATCAGATAGCCTACTCACTCTTTAACTATACTATCTAAAATATCAGGTCAGATATGAAGCTCACCCATCTCATGTATGCTGGTTGCAGAACACCGAACAGAGGACTGGGAAACCTCTTGGAGAACACCACCCACGAATGATTGCATGCAATACTCATCTGTTTGCATCACCTCAATTGCTACTTGCTCAGTTTCAATTTCTGAGTTCATATAATAGGCAGATCTTGTATCTACCATGGTATTAACCATTTCTGTGCATACGTTTTTGCATGGCTTTGAACCGCAAACCACCCGTGTTGTTTTTTTGTGACCTCTATCCTTTTGTAAACATACTTGTTCACAACATTCGTCATGCCTATCTGTATCAGAATTTTGAATATTGAGATGCCTATCTGCATGATCAGCAAATGCAAGGTCATGCTGTCCATTATGTATCATCGTGCATACATTTCTGGGAAATGATATAGAAGCCTTGTTTTGATAGGCTGATATTGTTCCACTTGGTGTTGCCTCAACTGCAACTCTTATGCGCTTTGCATGACCAGTTTTTTCAGCCATCGTGGAACATACTATTTCCTGAGTTTGTTTTCCAAACAAAACTGGCGTGGAAATTGATTGTATTACTCTTCCATGGCTGTTTTGTTCCCCCAACCGTAACTCTGTGCAGCTATTATTAAGCTTAGCTTTTTTACATTCTCCACTTTCAGGAGATTCATTCGCTTTTTTCGCATAAGTGAGCCTGCGTCGTTCATTGCGTTTTGCTCTCACTACCTCTGCAAGATTACAATTCAGCTCTCGACGTTGTTGATTTCGCCTATCCTTCGTTTCTCGTGGTAGCTGAGCATATGAAGTTTGAGGTCTCTTCTTCGCAACCATGATAGCTAACAAAGCAAAGGTACTGTAAAACGCAATAACATTATTCGCACTTGATTTGCTAGTATTTTATTTATCGCGAATTTGACAGTTATCTTTCAGAACTGTAATCACACTAAATCTACACAATAGCCATTAGTATTCACTGACAAGACATTAAACAGATTTGAGAAATATTTGATTGCATCTAAGCTTAAGAAATTCTCTTTATCGATTATCCTACTCTGGTAAATGTGTATCAATAACAAAAGTTCATACGAGATAGCAATAACGCCAATATTAACCAAAAATAGAATAACAAAATATGAATGATACCTAACAAACAAATACGTCACAGAAAGCCACAGTATTATTTATTACAATTCTATTATTCAGAAAATTGACATTAATTATTAAAAACTCTACCCATACCAACTCTACGCAACAGCGATTACTATTCATCAAAGACATGTCAAACAAATCTTACAAATTGTTCACCATACCTAGCTCCTCAAAATTATCCTATTTGGCTATTTGAATCAAGTAACCCCATATGAATAACAACAGTTCGTATCAACCAGCAGCAAGAATAATATTTACACAAACTAAAACAGTTAAATGATCCTGATTCTCCCTAATTTTGCTCATGACCAACAAAATATCCTAACAGTGATTTATACTCTGTTGAAGAATATAAAATTAATAGCTCCACACATACATACCTGTTCGACAGCCGTTAATCTTTGGTGCGAATAAACAACAGGAACTATTTCTCATCAATCAACAAAGAAGGAACAAATAATTCAGCTTATGCTTATATAGTTCTCTTCCCCGGTTTTTTTTTTTGGACCTCTATTTGCCTTTTTATTATCTATTCAGTGTACCGTCACATACACTCAAGGCAGAGCAATAACACCCGATACTGTTGTACCAACATACAATTGTACCTTCAACACACATCACTTTCTTCAGGCCTTTATTATAATTACATTATGCATTTTTCTTAAGTTTTTTCGCAGCCTAGAATCTCCCGTACAATACGTCATCTACGTCACCTAAATAATAAATCAGTATTTATGAAGTATTATTGCCAAACCTGGTTCTTTACCAACAGAGGTTAAATAACCCTGCAAACTAAACTCGATTAACCAATTTTATTCGTAATGAACTGCATAACAAATAATTTTCCTCCAGAAATTTAACCCAACTTATTTCGCATACTTATCCAATTTATTAATTATTATAAGCAATATCAATAATTGCTTATAATTTGTAACACTCAACACATTTTTAAATGGGTTTAATGGATTCTCTAATAATTTCTTGTTACAAGTACGCATTACTTTGTTTCACATGATTATTCAACAATTTTTTCCAAATCCTAAATTCCTCACGTTATTCATAGTTTATCTACAGGCACTATATACATAATCTCAATACTCACTTTTGCACTTCATAATAATTTTTATTCAACTAATACAGTAATACTCACTCATTTTTTAAAATTCTTTAATTGATCACCACATCTCTTGTGTACAGATTAATTTGATAATTAGTTATCTATCATTATTACTTTGCCCCGACTATGTGAATCTCAAAACTTACAATATCACAACCCCCAATTTTATTTTGAAGGAAATAAAAAACAAACTACAAAATAAGCCTTTTTTTCTTCCAGTACTATTGGAAACTGGGATTTGATTCCTCATTTTCTATTCTTAAATTCATTTCGCAGTACCAAAACACTATTTTTATTTTTCTTTAATTTATAAAGATTGATAAATAATCCAATCCGAATTGTTGGTTCATGAACCCTACGATACAATTCAAACACTCTATTATTTTTTCTCCATCACAGTACGCGAGTATCCAACTATTCTGACAACGCAGATTTTAACCCCTCATATACTCAGCAAAATCAGTACTACAACTGGTCATCATAAATATATAAATTCACGTCATAGATTTTACGAGCAGAATATATTATATAATATACGAGATACGAATCGTATGATAGTTACTGTTGTCATCTGCTTTATCAACAGTAAAATTGATACATCGAATCCATCTCTGATGTCCAGCTAACCTGGTGCAAAACACCCCCAACAAACAAATACATTAATCCGTACTCTCTGTCCTCGCCCAGATTTTTTGCTGCAGTTGTACTATACAGTAGAACCACAATATCAACAAAGCAGTTCTTTAGCACCCAAAAACCACCTTCGTTACCTGGTGACCGAAACCATTATCACACCAGTAGAAGATGTTTTACTTCTATGCATAAATATGGGTAACTGGATATTGTAAATCATGGGTTCAACAGCTTGTTCTAGTTGAGGGCATCTGCCACGCAATACTTATCCAAGTAAGTTCTAATTTCTTTGCGTTCAATTATACATGCATAATTTCTTAACTGCTAATATTTACTCGCCCAAGCGTTAACTAAATTCTGGCACAGTATGTTTTTTCACTCTGTACTCGGCATAATATATCGTAGGTTAGTTATTAGTTTGGTTTGTATCAAATAAAAAAAACTACAAATTAAGCTGTACACCATGATTCAGCTTTCCCCACAACTCAGAATATAGTTCACGAGATTACCCAACGCAAAATTATATTTATCACCGTGGCAAAGTAGCGCAACACCAAATTAATCACCTCCGTATGCTAATTCTCACCCAGATCAGGCCCGTGATTCACCAGCAACCAAACTATGCATCCAAAATCCCAGGATTGGTTGGCGTCAACCTGTCCAACATTCGTCGGTAATATAACCGTGCGTAAGAATACCAGAACAGAACGTCGTGGATCAGATTATTACTTACAAACAGACGATGGAAGGCTGGTGCTGGTTGCATCATCTTTCCCACGCACTTCAAAGAGGCTACGCTATGTTGTTAATCGTGAATTTATAATTCGATACTCCAGCATGTTTAACCTGGGCACAATCTTTGAATGGGATGCCTGCGACCAATTCAAGCATTGGATGGAATCCCTAGTCAACTGTACGCCACAGTATATTCAACCTCATTTGAGAGCAATCAACCAACTTGGTTCTCCAGACAAGCATCCTGGTATCCTGCGTATTTAAACTCTACCCATTACATTAGTATAGCTGTTTTTATGCACTCTAATTAGCTATCTGACCTGCATTCAGTACATCATTCCTGCTGGTTTTTAGCTCCAATTAATCTACAATACAGCGAGATGAAAGTGGTATGTTTTCATCTTTCCTTCACAACAACATTCTTGTCCTCACATTAGCAATTCATCACTAACCATAATTTGGTAAACAAATCCCTGCAGCAAATTCCATCACTATTTCAGCAATACATGTTTGCACCCAGGCAAGCAATTGTTATGATAAAGAGCGGCCAACGAAGTTACCATGCCAAAATAGAAGATTTTGTTATAACCATTGGTTGGGAAAACATAATCCTTGACCACACCTTTGGCAAAGGCTACACCGCACTCTTTGGATTAATTGGTCATTTAATGCTTGATATGTTTATTTTTGACTGCAAAGGAAACTCAATTCAGTACAATTGGAGTACAACTGAACCAGTTAAACATCTGAATGCACCATCAACATGGGATTCCAATCAAATGTTCACCAAGGTCACCGGCGGTAAGATCCAACGACGTCCTCAATTATTTAGAACAACCATTGCATATTTTACAGTTCTTAATTACTCTGTGCATAAATGTGCAGCCAACTTGGTAACAGCATGTACGCCCCATCTATTTCGACAAATCGGCACAGAATATCGATTTTGCAGGAAAATAACTCCAGCTAATTGGGCTGCAATGGTATTCCTTCCTCAACTTATATAATGCCTAACCAAATCACAGATACCTGAACTATTCTTTACACTCCAGTTACTCAAATTAAATTCGCTCATGTAAGCAAACTGTTTTGCACGCAGGAACTGTGCGCAACACTCCAAGAGCTAGCATATGGCGAAGGTCTAAACCAATTTACTGTCAAAACAAAAGAACAAGCTTGGTATATTTCGTATGCTGATGGTTGCCTACGTGGCCTGGGTTGGGAATCATTTGTGATTGCCCATACTCTGAGGGAAGATGATACACTTCTTTTTAGCATGGATGTTGATCTAAATTTGATAGCAATGGTGTTTGATCAAGAAGGATGTGAGCGAACATTTTACTGGTACACCAATACGGATGACGATGCAACATCCTTCAATCAAGAAACACAATAACTCAATATCTTGTTCCTAGAATCCCAACCTCTCAATTCTCCAAATCCATCTCCTCCAACATGCTCTTCGCTGGCCATAGCTGTTTGTTTACCAGCAGTAATTTCATCAGTCACCCATGTACTGTTCTGACTGTAGTAATTAGCAATTTTAATACTATATCCGTGTATTGCCGTAATGCTGCAAACATATATTTGTACTGCATCTCCATCAACTACCCTAAAACTTCATTATCACAAATTTGATTCAACAAATTGGCATGTTTTCATAACATCTGGATCAACACAATAGTACCAACAAATATGCTTTTCGCGTTTTCACAACTCCTGTCTTATTTTTTGGTTTATAAAATTGTATTAACAACACTTAACAACATTCTTCACTTGATCAATTGTTTAGTACTCCCTCCGTCCTTAAATAAGTATATGGCGCGCAAATTTAGGCCTTTAAAAAAATGCATTTGTTTCGTTAAGAAATTACATTTTTTTCACAAATCAATAGATGACAATGAGTTCTTTTAGATTGTGGAAAAAAATTAGATTTCTTAATGAAAAACATGCATCTTTTGTAAGGCATAGGTTTTCACGCCGGACACTTATTCAGAGACGGAGGGAGTACCATAATACAATATATTCAACTATCTCTCAAGCATAATAAATAAACATCAGAAAAGCTCTATGGCAGCACCACAAACTTATCACCCACATTCCATATTCTTACCCTCCTTTCTTGCAACAAATTACAATGCAAATCAGGTAATATGTATTTTATCAAAAGACATACAAACCATTTTGCCAACTTTTTCATCGGCAAAAGTCACCAGTAAAACTCAGCCACCTTCTATCACATTCAGATTCCAAAATCACTTGACTACTCAATTATCTTGCCAATTCCCAATCACTTCACCACAAATAGTTAACCATCTTATTTATTTCGTATCAATCAACAAAATTTAAGAACAAACATTTAATCCGAAATACAAGTGTTTTCTTATCCGATTTCATTACCACAATCATGACACAATCTCAAGCCTCTCAACAAAACCACCAAAATAAATACTCCGTACCACATAAAGTTTAATCTACCCATTTTACTATTAATCTCAAAACAATTTGTAATTATTCCCTCCCATTTATCGATAGCACCAGTATTACCAAAAATCAAGACAACTAAGCAGCGCTGTTGACAAATCAAACGATCTAATCATTACCAATAACCAGCAAGTCAATAATCACCCTTCAAACATTTCGTCATCCCGATCAAGCATACACCTTTTACAGTCGACACTATCCACACCTCCCCTTTTGTAGTTGATTAGTGAGCCCAAGTATTCTTAAAATCACGTTCTAATCATGTTTAACACCTTAAATCGCTGAAATTTTATTAAGTACAAAATAAGAGCTGCCGATTAGAATCAAGCCAGAGATCCCTAACCCAAATCAATCTAAATATTTAATATTTTTCTCAAAGCAATCAACAATGTTGGAGACATCCTACTATTTCCATATCCGGTCTAGTAATTAACAACCCAAAATGGTAACATAACAAAACACAAGGCTATTATTTCTTTCTTTTAAACTAACACCATAGCTACTGTAACACAAAACATGCAACACCACCTAATCAACCAGCAAGCCCCCAAAACACTGAACTCAACCATAAAGATTGCATGCTCAATTGTTATCAACTGGACATAACTCAACCACAAGCGAATAAGTATCGCAACTATCATATATAAAGGCCAACCACACATCAGTTTAACCCAATACAAGCAATACACTAAATTTAACAACCATTCTGCACCAAATCTGTTGAATTTTCAGTTCCGTCAGCCATCGGTTCATTTTCTATTGTGCTCGCATTTGCCTCATCCTCTGCATCAATAGCACTCTCAACTGCCATGTATTTATGTATTTCTTCATCGAGATACCTCATCAATGGCAATTCTGGTGTCTCCGCCAGAACTTGACCCAACACTCGACATCCATCTGCCGTTTCTTGCAATCGGCGCAACACAGCGCATAATTCAAGTTTAAGTTGCGAGTAAAGCGCCCAAATCCGATCTTCTCCGGCTGCAGTATGAGGCAACCTTTGTTCCTCGGGTAACGTTGGTATTCGTGTAACATACCATGGCCTCCTGCTGCTATCGGAAACGTTTGGTCCGTGCATCACTGCTAACCTCTCGATCAACACACCCCAACCAGAGAATTAAGAAACCAATATTTATAGGTTTGACATGCTATAAATCGGTTCCAAAGTTGGGCAAACTTGTAAATAAGCCCAAAATATTGGCCACAGTGGATACGACATACTAACCCATGCCAACCAAACAAGATATACCTAAATCACCCCGTATAATACTCCCTTCGTTTCGAAAAGTCTGACAATTCAACTATTATTACAGCTTCACGGAAAGATTAATCATATCTTTTAGAAGTAATTCGTAATGTCGTTTATAAGCAACATAGATAGTATTTTATAATTTGTAATTTGTTTTATTAAACAAAGTGCAGAACACCATTTAAGAAATTATAAATTAAACGACAAATACAATTTTAAAAACGCAAATATTCCTGAAAGGAAGGTTAGTTTGACACTTCACTTGTAGCTAATAACACCGCACTCTTACTTTTGTTTTCCCACATAATTAACACACAAACTGAGGTGTCAATGATTACGAGTCGAGTGCTAAAATCAATTTCCTTTGTGGAAAAAAAAATATTAACGGCGGGAGTAATATTAAGAAACAATAGTACAATAATTGCCGTGAGGTAAACACTTCAGTGCCGAGCGGGTATTGCCCACGTGGCACCCGCTCGGCAAATCCGAGCCATCCGATACACTTTTGGACGGCTCGGATTAAAACACTCTCCCTCCTCTCTCTCAAACACTTTCTCTCTCTTTTTATCTCTCCAAATCTGAACCGTTAAAAAACAAAATGGACGGCTCGAATGGCCGAGCGGGCACCACGTGGTACCCGCTCGGCACTGAAAAATTTTCCCACTACAATACAACTTGGGCTGTCAATCGTGCCGATATCCAAGTACATCCAATTAATAGACAACCAAACAGAGCTGCAACTACCATTTATTGTACCATGACATCACCACACGATAACCCTCACACATAATTTGGGCATAGGATAAATTGTGCCGATATCCAAGTACAACAATTTTCAGCCCGTCAATGACGCTGACAAACAATGACAGCACTACTAATCGTCTTCTGACACCGGCCAATGCTACTTACAGTAATGTCAGAAATTCTGTAGCCAACGTGATCAACGACAGAGGGATGTACGACAAAACAAACAACAATAAACAGAACCAGGAATTTAAAGCACAAGATCTTGTGCCCATCATCACTATCAAATCCATCGAACCTCGGCAAACAAATGTCATCTCAGGAGCTTCACTACCCTGCCAAACTGAGGCAAACAGATTTTGATTCAGAACAACGAATGAAATTAATAAATATCCCAAGAGGGGGGGGCCAGTACCCAGAGCACACCAAACGACTCAAAACAAATGTCATTTCAGGAGCTTAATTGCCCTGCCAAACAGAGGCAAACAGATTTCGACCGAGAACAACGAATAGAGCTAATAAATATCCCAAGAGGTGGGGGCCAGTACCGAGAGCACACCAAATAACTCAAAACAAATGTCTGCCCTGCCAAACTGAGGCAAACAGATCTTGATTCAGAACAACGAATAAAACTACAATAAATATCCCAAGAGGTAGGGGCCAGTAACCAGAGCACACCAAACGACCCAATTGCCCTGATGTCATGAATATCACCACAAGATTTTCGAACCACAGTCGAGCATTAAATAGAAGATTTCTTCCCACCCTTACATAACATTCTCTCTCTTAACAAACAAATTCGATCGAAATTCATGTAGGTATACTAAATCAACCAACATCAGCGTATCCTGACGTTTTAATAATTGGCAACGCGTACCAAATCCAAACAAATATTACTGTCTCGAGGAAACTATTCACTCACTCCCTAACCATTAAAAAAGCGATAAATCAAATCATAGAGACCACACCATCGATATCCAAGTCCAACAATTCCAAGCCGTCGATGACCTTTACAGTCAACTTCAGGGCCGTCATATAGACCAAACCGTCGATATCCAAGTCCCAACAATTCGAAGCCGTCGATGACCTTTACAGTAAATAAACTTCAGGGCCGTCATGTAGACCAAACCGCAGATATCCAGGTCCCACCAATTCGAAGCCATCGATGACCTTTATAGTAAACTTTAGGGCCGTCGATTACCTTCCCACACCAACCAAACACTGATAACCCAAGCAACAATAATTCAGATCACAAGATCTTCTGCAGATTACAAGAACACAAGGGCAACCAGCTAAAATACACCAAATGACCAGGACAACCGTCAACAAAGCAAAATTACTTCACAACTTCACACACGCACAAGGGCAATCCCGGAAGAACAAGAAATTCATCGCTCAATCGTACAAACAAGTCCAATCATCCTGCAGTGGTTCTCCTACAGTGGCCCTGGTGGCACATACAAATAATTGTACAATAACTATCATGATGTAACAAATATCGCTATAAAATTTCCCAACCACAGTCGAGCATTAAATAGTTAATTTCTTCCCACTCGCATTGGTGATAAACGAAGTCACAGAGTTTAAACTGTGGATATCCAAGTTCAACAATTCCAAACCATCGATTACCCTCACAATCAGATCTGGGGCCATCGATCACCCTCCCACACAAACCAAACACTAATAAATTGAGCAACAAATATTCAGAACAGAAGATCTTTTGCAGATTATCATCATCAAATCCATCAGACCGCAGCAAACAAATTCTATGTCAGGACCTTCCCTACCCTAACAAACCGTACTGAACATACAGATTTACCCTTGGGAGAGCGAAATCAATCCACCAGCAACACTACCAAATCACTCCCGCGAAACAACTCAGAGCCTAATCCAAATAAAGGGAAAAAGAACATGAAAGGAAAACATAAAAAGTTCAGAAACCCATTATTAATTAAAGTAAAAATAAGAATAATTCACAATTTAACCACCCCAATCCGTGGAAGCCACCACTCAGAGCACACCAAACGACCAAAACAACCCTAAACAAAGTATAACAACTTCACAACTTCACAAACACATGAAGGCAATCCCGGCAGAAGCGAAAGTTCGTTGCTCGCGTATACAAGCAATTCCAATCTTCTTTTAGTAACCCCGAGCACCACGCGCACCGGTATAACATTATGAATTTGCGGAATGCAGTTGCAACAGTAAGTAGGTAAGTTAACTAAACTGAACATCACATACGTTATCGACGAAGCATTATAACTTGCAACGGATACAGAGGTGTCCACGAAGTCGGATTACCTTTCGAAATTGCCCAAAGGATAACATTTGAATTCAGAGGTAGTTAACCTAACACATAAAATGTGGAAGAGGCATACGTTTTTAAAATTTGCTGAAGTGGTACATTGGTGTACAATGAATGCAGATATTGTTTTTATTAATCGCCCTCTGATTATGCACAAACATTCTTTGTAGGTGTTATCAATTTATGATCACAAGGATCATACGGTGATTATCAACCCTCTTATGTGCGGACCTCTTAGTGTTGATTTCGATGGGAACTATGTGCATCTATTTTTTTCCCCAATCTCTCGCTATAAAGGCAAAAGCTTTGGAACTGTTCTCTGCAGAGAAGCAGTTACTTAGTTCTCGCAATAGTAACCTCGACTTGCAGCTGGTTGCTATTGCATTGTTATCATTGAATATTATGCTGAAGAATTATTTTCATGGCAGAACAAGGTGCTCAGCAGCTGGCAATGTTTGTCTCCAACTGCTTGCCGCATTCGAGCTTATTTAGGACGAAGAGATCAAGCACTCAGTGAACTGCTATATAATTATTACGGAGAGATCAATCTACATTGGGTCTTGATTATTTTGGCGATGGATTTTTGGCTAGCAAGAGTGAACTTTTGACAGTTGATTACAGTATAAATGTTCTGCAATCAATAGTTAGTAAGATTCTTAGTGCTATTTTCCTAAAGAATGATCCAAATGAAGTTCTGGAGTTTTTGAATGCTTTATAGACTTTCTTCATTCAACACCTGTTTTCACAAAGATTCAGTATGATGTTAGAAGATTCCTTCATTCACAGAGCTGTCTCAGAGGACGTTCACGATCGCCTTTGGGAAATTGCACCCTTGCTTGGTAACCTACGCTCGATCTACAATGAGTTAATTAAACTGCAAATAGAGAAGCACTTATGACTTCTAAAATTATTTATCGGTAATTTCATTTTGAGGTCATTAACAATAGAATATATAGTTGATTACAAGAGTGACTCCTCGATTATAAAGGTTGTTTAGCAAACTGGTTTCTTGGGGCTTCAACTTTTGAACGGGGAGAAATTTTAAAGATCGTCCTCTATTATAAAGATTGTACTCACGTTTTTTTTGCATCTTTGTTGGACCCTAGATCATTTTCACTCTTATGGAAAACATGGATCAACATTATATATAAAATTAGAAAATCAAATTTAGCTTTTTTTTTATATTCAACACGGCAACCTTTTAGTCATGGTACAACCGAAAAAAATGATAACGTTTCCTACACGTACTTCATACTTTAAGACCATCCACTATTTTATTTCATCTATTTAATAATGGAAGAAATCTATGGTTGCTGCACAAGACCATGCAGCAGATAATGACTCGATGTTCATTACACACAGCAAGCCATACCCGAAGCCATCGCCATCTACTCCACCTTAACCCCGATATTACATGCGTTAGCAATGGCACGTGCATATCTTGTACTATACTTCGACAGAGATCCACAATGTTCCTCATAAGTCCTCACCTGCACAAAATGAGTGCAACCAAAGCCTCCATAAGCACTCAATTCATTTGTCAATGTGTGCGACTAACTTTTACACTTCCACAAAACTAAACAGCAAGATTGGTAGATGGATGAGTAAATTCTCACAAGTATTTTGAAGCAGCTCCAGTTATCAACAAGAGGCTGCCCAACTGGTCTAACGGTTTCCACTGTCACCAGACCATTCGCAGATCTGAACAGAATCTTCTCAATAGACATCATACTATCATCTCCATGCGCCCTATGCTTTACTACACAATGCAATTGCTTCTCGGCCGTGAATTTCTTTTGAAATCCTTTGAGAGCCTTGCAGTACTGGAGAAATGGACAAAATACTTCATGGATTAATAACACAACAATTAATCCAAGAACAGCAAGTTCGCTCATTTTTGTGTAGATGACAGGTTCCGATAACATTTTAAACCAGAGTTCGGTATAACCTTAGATTTTCACATGCTTATTGGAACAAAAAAAATGATGAATCAAGATTGGTAAACAAAGCAAACAAAACAGACCTTGTGCCAAAAACGAAGGACCTCCGCATCACGTTGGCCAACAACCTTCATAATTAGTGCCAAGGATTTGTGTCTGATGAAGGCATAGTTATCACTTGCAGTATTTGTACCCAAGTAAGAGAACAGAAGATTCTTGCCAAGCATAGTATTTCCATACTTCATAACATGGGAGCTGCCCTCTTTATCCCCTTTTGCCGTCCTCCTCTGAACCTGTCAATCGAATCAAGACGAATCATTTGGACCGGTGGAGGCTACTGAAGCATTATTAATCAATAGACCACGAGCGTTAATAGAAGATTTCTAACTTTGATAACAGGTACACAGGATTATCCGCCAAAGCTATCCAAACTTCAAAGTTCCTACTATCCATATTTCTACGTAATTTCAAGTTATACAGGAATTCAAACTACTTCAGAAGATCGATATTTTACCACTTCGCATTACTGATCCAAAGTTTCTTTACACATATCATTGTTGTCGCTGCTCAAAACAGAATAAAAACCACAAAGCTTAGGGATTAATCATGGGGTTGACTTGGGACACCTTTAGCTTCACTTTAGTCGTAATAGAATTTCAGAATTTATTGTTGCTTTCCACACCCCCTCCCATAAAAAAAATAAGAAAAGAAAAAGGATATTCTTCCTTTTGGGAGACTATTTTTATTTGCATGTAAAACAGTAATCTTGAGAAAAATGGATACACACGACCATACCTATCTTCCATCCAAGAAACACTTACACGTCACCCAAACAAGTTCTATAAATCTCAACATCAGGAAAGTCGTCCGGACAATAACTGGCAAAATTGCTCTCTGCTGGATTGGTTGCATATATGTTTAATCCTTCAAGAAGAGGACCCTCAAATATACTCCCAGATTCACAGGCTTCAAGATAGAATACCAAAAATTTCCTGATAACTCGTTGAGTTCTAGTAAAAAAGTCAACCATAATATCTCAGGAAAAAACGCCAATGTGAGCAACACATATCATACTTTTAAAGGTGTTAGAATCATGTTTTTTCTTCAGTACATCAATGAGATCACTGGCATACAAAGTTTCATCAAGCATCCCCGAAAGAAATAACATCATGGACACCAGCCCTTTAGCTTTACAGAATTATTATACAATCACAAGTACCTTGTCAACAGAAGTCAACGTTGCAAAAAGATCTACGGTCCACTGAGTTTGGTCACCAAAGACCAAAAGCCACACTCTTCCAACTCCTGCAAAAACTAAATGTTTATGAACTACGACATTCATAGAAACACCATTATAACAACAGAGACAATTCCCCCATTTACAGAGCACCTCTAAACCTTCTCAAAGATTTTCATGTATTGCATAAGATGTATATTCATAACGAATCTCAAAGATTAATTAAAAAAACATTGGGCCTCCGATTAAGAACTCAAATGAAAAGGATAGTACTATTACATTTTTTCCCTTCAGAAATTGACCACATTCTTTTAATCCCCACCTGCATTACTGACATCTTTCAATGTCAAGGATCCTCGCCAAAACTCCTAGATAAGAATCAAATAGAGTTTGCTTCCGGCATCATCTAACAAATTGTTATTATATTGACACAGTTAATTGAATAGCCGGCATCTTGCAGAAAATTCAGATATTTCTTAATCTTGCAACTGAAATAATCTGATGGTTTATAGTAAGATAACTCATGAGAAATATTTACATAGAGCATCTTAGATGAACGGGAAATACTCACTTTGTAGTGTTGATTCGAGTTAAAAAAAACCTTAAAAATTCTAACAGAGCTAGTATGTCAGAAAGGGTATCCAATCTTGCAAGAGTTGCATCTGGTCTTTCGCCTTTTGATCGATAGAATTGGTCCAAATACGCTAAAAATTCGGCCATGAATTTCTTTTGAAATCCTTTGAGAGCCTTGCAGTACTGGAGAAATGGACAAAATACTTCACGGATTAATAACACAACAATTAATCCAAGGACAGCAAGTTCGCTCATTTTTGTGTAGATGACAGGTTCCAATGACATTTTAAACCAGAGTTCGGTATAACCTTGGATTTTCACATGCTTATTGGAACAAAAAAAATGATGAATCAAGATTGGTAAACAAAGCAAACAAAACAGACCTTGTGCCAAAAACAAAGGACCTCATCATCACGTTGGCCAACAACCTTCATAATTAGTGCCAAGGATTTGTGTCTGATGAACGCATGGTTATCACTCGCAGTATTTGTACTCAAGTAAGAGAACAGAAGATTCTTGCCAAGCATAGTATTTCCATACTTCATAACATGGGAGCTGCCCTCTTTATCCCCTTTTGCCGTCCTCCTCCGAACCTGTCAATCGAATCAAGACGAATCATTTGGACCGGTGGAGGCTACTAAAGCATTATTAATCAATAGACCTTCAGAAGATCGATATTCTACCACTTCGCATTACTGATCCAAAGTTTCTTTACACATATCATTGTTGTCGCTGCTCAAAACAGAATAAAAATCACAAAGCTTAGGGATTAATCACGGGGTTGACTTGGGACACCTTTAGCTTCACTTTAGTCGTAATAGAATTCCAGAATTTACCGGTGCTTTCCACACCCCCTTCCATAAAAAAAATGAGAAAAGAAAAAGAATATTCTCCCTTTCGGGAGACTATTTTTATCTGCATGTAAAACAGTAATCTTGAGAAAAATGGACACACACGACCATACCTATCTTCCATCCAAGAAACACTTACACATCACCCAAACAAGTTCTATAAATCTCAACATCAGGAAAGTCGTCCGGACAATAACTGGCAAAATTGCTCTCTGCTGGATTGGTTGCATATATGTTTAATCCTTCAAGAAGTGGACCCTCAAATATACTCCCAGATTCACAGGCTTCAAGATAGAATACCAAAAATTTCCTGATAACTCGTTGAGTTCTAGTAAAAAAGTCAACCATAATATCTCAGGGAAAAACGCCAATGTGAGCAACACATATCATACTTTTGAAGGTGTTAGAATCATGTTTTTTCTTCAGTACATCAATGAGATCGCTGGCATCCAAAGTTTCGTCAGGCATCCCCGAAAGAAATAACATCATGGACACCAACCCTTTAGCTTTACAGGATTATTATACAATCACAAGTACCTTGTCAACAGAAGTCAACGTTGCAAAAAGATCCACGGCCCACTAAGTTTGGTCACCAAAGAGCAAAAGCCATACTCTTCCAACTCCTGCAAAAACTAAATGTTTATGAACTACAACATTCATAGAAACACCATTATAACAACAGAGACAATTCCCCCGTTTACAGAGCACCTCTAAACCTTCTCAAAGATTTTCATGTATTGCATAAGATGTATATTCATAACGAATCTCAAAGATTAATTAAAAAAACATTGGGCCTCTGATTAAGAACTCAAATGAAAAGGATAGTACTATTAAATTTTTTCCCTTCAGAAATTGACCACATTCTTTTAATCCCCACCTGCATTACTGACATCTTTCAATGTCTAGGATCTTCGCCAAAACTCCTAGATAAGAATCAAATAGAGTTTGCTTCCGGCATCATCTAACAATTTGTTATTATATCAACATAGTTAATTGAACAGCCGGCATCCTGCAGGAAATTCAGATATTTCTTAATCTTGCAACTGAAATAATCTGATGGTTTATGGTAAGATAACTCATGAGAAATATTTACATAGAGCATTTTAGATGAACGGGAAATACTCACTTTGTAGTGTTGATTCAAGTGTTAAAAAAACCTTTAAAATTCTAACAGAGCTAGTATGCCAGAAAGGGTATCCAATCTTGCAACAGTTGCATCCAGTCCTTCACCTTTTGATCGATAGAATTGGTCCAAATACGCTAAAAATTCCAATAAAGCTAGTACGTCGGAAATCGTATTCAATGTTGAAACAGTTGTATCTGGTTTTTCATATTTTGATTGCTAGAATCAGTCCAGAACTCCTAATCCTGGTTTTTCATCTTTTGATTGCTAGATTCAGTCCAAAACTCCCAACCCTATAGTAACCCATACCCAACTTCTGGGTAAAGACTCGAGACAAAATGACACAGGCGAGAGTTAATCAGCGGACATTTATTTAGGGATGGAGAGAGAATAAAATTGTGTCCGGAACCCAAATCCTTATGCATATAACGACACCAAATCCTTATCCACGTTGTCCATTCTGCTTGTAGAGAAGATTGATATTTCAATCTAGCAGTTGAATAAGCATCATCCACATAAAACAGAAAATGCTAAAAAGCTTAGAGAGCAATTTTTACATAAATTATCTGTACAGTGGCATAGTATCACAACTCTAATTATATAAACATCTACCAGTATTTTTATTGATGCAACGCAAACTGTAGCCATACAGCTCATTTACTTCATTACTAAGTAGTTAACATAACCTTCTCCATTACCAATGTCATTGCTTTTATGCTGATTAAAAAAAAAAAGTCAGGCTAGGTATATTTCTGACTAAAAATTCCAATACCCCCCTTTAATAATTGCTAGATGGTCTAACGAAATGCCTAATCATAACTGAGGTTTGTTCCAACAACTCCCGGCCATCACAACCTCATAATACATAGGAGGATAGGAGTAGTGGATTCGAAGCCTCAATCACTCACCTGCCGGACATCATTTCAAGAGATAACCATAGAAAAATCTGGGCTCAGCTACGAGGAAGGCATAAGGTTAATATTTCAGCAAAAACATATTCATTCCGTACAAGAGAAGTACCAACACTATAAAAGGGGAGTTGATAGCTACAGGGGAATACCCCGACACTCCATCATACCAGTGCGAAGATAGCCGATCGGGAAAAGGGGGAAAAAAAGTGAGGATAAGTGCAGGGGCAAATTACAGTTTAATTTCAGGTGAACCGATGAGAACAATTGAACTCTGGGATTGTACCAGTTCAAAACTTTTTACTTCCAAACAAATTGCTCCTATGTTGTTTCGCACAAAAAAAATTGGGGATTCAACCAGTTTTCAAAACTTTTACTTCCTCCACCCCGAAAAGATTGTCTGGTCTGTCAAACAAGAACTTAATTTTAACCGCAAAAGATTATAACTTTTTGCTGCTAGTAACTAAACATCAATGAGTTCCTATGATTTATAAGAACGAGATTCGAATATTCCTTGATAAACCAAACAATCTTGTTGGGCTGAGGGAGTTCTTTTAAGTTGCCCCTACGTCGTCTCGGATGAATGAAATCTTGGATTCAACCATTTTTCAACCTAAAATACCATTTGCAATAGCTTTGTGTACCGAATCGCCGATATCTGATATATATGAGACATGGACGAATGACATAACCCAATGGGACAAGGGCAAAACCCAAAAAAAAAAACCGGCGAACAATTACGAAATAAAGATGACTAAAGCGCAAAACTTTAAATCAGGACAGTAATTTGAACGGCGTCAGTTTTTTGTGGCATAACAAGTACGAGTAAGCAGCACAGAGAGTTGGCAAATACGATTAGGAATAACAATCCAACTATATGCATATGCATGTATATGGACTACTACATATAGCATCTGGGTGTGGAGAGAGAGAGAGAGAGGGAGCGAGGGGTACCGGTGTCGGACATCCTTTGACGGCTTCCTCCTCGGCCGTCTCTCCGTTTTCTGCAGAGAGTCGTCTTCGTCGCTTCTCTGTGCTTTCAAACTCCTCGAACAGGAACTCCAAAACTGATTCAAACTCCTTGGACCATGGAATTCTTCTTCCTCCACAGCGACAGCGTCGAAATTGTTGTGAGGGTAATCGACGGCTTCGATTGCGGACTGTGAGTCGATCGACTCGCTGTCGAGTCTGGGAATTCGTAATGTTGGTTGGCGTGGGAGGGCAATTGACAGCCTCGAAGTTGATTGTGAGGGTAATCGACGGCTTGGATTGCCGACTCCGAGTCGATTGGCTTGCCGTCGGGTCTAGAAATTGTGACGGGTTACAGCGTGGGATTGGATGCATCGATTTGGGAAGTGTGAACGGAGAAGAATCAAGCCCTCCCAATATGTATGATGATTGGTACGTGAGAGGGAAAGAGAGAGAGAGAGAGAGGTGGTTACAGCGCCCGGGCAGCGCAAAATTCCGTCCACGCTGTAGAAACTGGTCCGAATCTCCAATGGACAACCGTCCGCTCTGAATTATTGCGAAAATCACGCCTCTCAGAAACTCCGACGAGGAGGAAGAATCCCATGGTCCGAGGAGTCTCTCTCAAGCGACGAAGACTGACGTCTCCCTGCACAAAATGCAGAAAACGCGTTAACCTGTCAGGCGCAGAAGATGAATATACGGAATTACCCCTGAAGAAAACTTGAAATGCCAGACGCTAAAAGACAAAATAGAATTACTTTTTTGGGGACACAAACGGAATATTAAGAAAGTCAGAAAACCCATATTAGTAATTTGGAAAATGGACAAACAGTGGATCGGACCCACCACAAAACACGCGAAACGACGGAAACGCCCCTGTACGAACCAGATATTTGCCAACAGAATCCACCGGAGAAACAAAGGGCAACTCAGAACAGAAAAGGGCAGTCTTGGCACACAAAACTTCGTCGCTTATACGTACGGAAAAAATCCAATCCTCCTTTAGTGTCCCGGGGTGGATAATGTAAGATAACTAACAATCCATTTACTATGGTTGACCTATTTTGCTTGTGGGAAGGGGGTTGTCATGTGATGGTTGCTTCCAGCTACGTTGTTTATTTCCTAGAGCAAAAGAAGAGAAAAGAGACCTTTGTTACTTGTAATTTTTGATCTAAGCTAGCTATAGTATTCAGCTATAGAATGCTGAAATTTTCAGTTTGCCTTTTTTAAGTGGCTCTGTGTATTTGAAACTGTGACATGTCCTTCCCCGTGGGTGTACAATGTTTTCCTCGAGATTTTAATCTTCATGCGAACTTTCAGTAATATACTATGGAGGACATAGTGCTCTGTTACTTTCAGTGTTTGGTTGTGGGTAACCTAGACGAGTTGTTTTACCTGGAATGGGAGGGGCTGTAGTGCGGCAGCCAGGCTACAGTGTGTGCTTTGTAGTGCGGCCGATCCGATTGTCCATCTCGGCACGGACCTTTGATGCCTATTGTGGAAAATTGCTTACTAAAAATTGTTCAAGTCAAAATTGCTTACTTTGACTTTCACTAATAATTTATGGTAAGAACTGCCGGAGACGATTCACCAAACTTTCGACAAAACTTTATAAAACAGAGTTGCACAAGCTGATGGGGCGCAATTGTCCCATATTCATATGCGGATGATTGATACTTCGAAGCAAATTAATGTCTCGAATGGCAATAGCTGCAAACGGCATCCACTATACTTGGCCCTATCACAGGCCAAGTAAGGATTAGGGTGGGGTTTAGTTGGGCGATAATCAGTAAGGATTAGGGATGGGTTTAGTTGGGTGCACGTGGGGTCACGTGCCCTCACTCAAAAACCCAAAAAAATAATTCCAACAATATCATATACATTTAGAATAATTATGTAAGAATTCTAGATTTAGGTTGTTTCCATTAAAATGACTGTTAGTTGATATATGTGAGGAGAATGACGTGTCTCGAAATTCATAATTTTGTTAGTTTTTGTCTAATAAACAATAAGAAACCCAAACTATTTCTTTGACACCGTAGTCACCATCCTCAAGCGATGCTCAATAACTCTTTCCCATAACTTCATCGTATGACTCATTTATGGAAAAGAGTTATTGAGCATCGCTTGAGGATGGTGACTCCAGTGTGTTGATGGCCAACAGGAGTGGAAGAAGGAATTGCTGGCTCCTTGGTATGCTCTCATCTGTTGTTCTCCGTTATGAGGTAAGTTGATGGCCAACAGGTGTGGAACAATATCAGCAGGAAAAATGCCAATTGAAGACTGCTCTCATATTTCACTCCAGCATCACTAAGACTAGACGCCAAAATATCAACTTTGAAACATGGACTGAACACCCGAAATACTGTAGCACCAAAGGAATTAGGCATATTAGGTATCCATTGATCTAAGTTCTGATACTAACCATCCTCCAGGACCTCCACATCATACTCTTTTTTAACAACTCCCCAACCCACATAAGACTTGGCCAACCCCACGAACAACCAAGTCGAACTTTTGCTTCCAAGAACAAATCTCCCCTAACCATATTTAGCAAGACTTGACTCGAGAAGATATGGACTCTGATCGATCTGCCATGCAAGTTCGGCCAACAGCACTTGGTTAGGTTCCGTTCTTTTGAACTTAACTTAAACTTAATTTAAATATGAAAAATTTGTCCTTATTTGAATTTATTTTCTCATTTGTTAGTTTTGTGTCAAATTTTTATGGGTTATTGATTCGTCTCGACGAGAGGAATCAGAAAAGTAATTTTTATACTTTTACCTAAGTATTTTGAGAAATAACCAATTTTTAGCACCAAAAAAAAAATCACGTTTTGGCCTAAAAAGAGGTTATTTCTCAAATTATGCGGAGTACTTGGGTAAAAGTAAAACAAATTTACTTTTTCGATTTCTCTCGTCAAGACGAATCAATAACCCATAAAAGTTTGCCGCAAAACTAACAAATGCAAAAAAAAATTAAATAAGGACAATTTTCTTTTTTATTTTAAATTTATAAGAACGCAGCCTAAACAAACCCAAATCTTATTTTGTGTTAGACGAGGTTTTGCATGAGAGGATCCACGCTTGTGGGAGTTAGGTTGTACCAATTGAAAGTTTTGGGTGGAAAATGATACTTATTGTAAATTACGAGCGCAAAAAGTGTAGTTTCGCTACTTTAGGCTGGTCGGTTCCTCCACCACCGTGGCTATAAATATCAAGATGATGGGGAAATAACGAATCAGTGGGATGGGGGGCATTTTATTCCCAACTCATGGACCACTTATTTGGAATTCATAAGTCATGGCAAGGAAAAGAATTATTCCCAAGACATGGTCCTGAAAACAAACATGAACAAAAATACCCCTCTCTCCACTTTTCCCTTCTTTTTTCCCCTTCCACTTCCTAACGTCAAAAACCCGTCTTTACTTATTTCTTCTTTCCTTCCACTGGAACGTAACTCCCCCTTCATCGCCTCTCTAGGGTTTGCTCCTCCTTCATCTCCTCTCTGCTCTCCATCGTGCGAAGAGTTGTCCTAGTACGAACGCCCGACTACGCTTCATACGAATCGATTCCGACTCAATCATCGTCAGGTAAGTTGAATCGATACTTGGTATGCAGAGTTGCCCTAGTACGAACCCCTCTCTCTCTCGCCTCTTCTCTCTCCTTGTCGACGAATTTGTACTCCTCTCTCTCTCGTTTGTTGATGGAAAAAGGCAAAGCTACAGAGAATACCATTACGAGATCCTTGCAAAATTTTGATTTCCATCTCAATCGCAACATCCCCAAGTCCACCCGCAACACCCACTCCACCCTTCGTTCCTCAAGTACACCTCTCTCTCTCTCTCGATCGATATAATTTCATGCAAATATACATGTTTTATGATGCATAGCTACAAGTATCTTGATGGGTTTCAAATCAATTACTTGATTTATGAAAAAGACACACCTACGACCGATACAATTTAGCCAAATCGTTGTTTTGATATTACAGTTGTTGTTGAAAAACACCCTTGTGCAAAATACGACAATTTAGCTGATCTTTGATAGAACAGTTGTAGTTGAAAAGACACCCTTTTAGACATTACCGTTCAAGCTGATAGTGTTTTTGGTAAAACAGTAAGTTTAAAAGACACCCTTTTGGGCAATACAATTTAGCTGATTGTTGTTTCGATAAGAAGTTGTCACTGTGTACCTAAGTCACATAATGCGCTTGCGGGTGCGGGTGCGCGATAGTGTAAGCATCTTTCAAAACCCTCCCAAACTACTATAATTTGTGAGTGCGAGGATTGAGAGCTGGAGTGAAGGCCATTTCGAAGGATTATGTGACTAAGCTGTGTACTCTTGCGGGTCGAAAAAATTGTCGTAGAAAGACACCATTCTGAACAATGCAATTTAGCAGATCGATGTTTTGATAGAAATTAGAACAGTTGTACTTGAGAAGACACCCTTTTGGACAATACAATTTTGTAGATTGGTGTTTGACAAAACAGTTGTAGTTGAAAAAGGTACCCTTTTGAACAATACAATTTAGTTGATTGCTTTCATAAAGAAAGTTGTGGTTGTTTATGCCGTGTAGCTAATTGGGTTTAATCACCCTTTTTATAATCTCAAATAAGATATGACTTGTAGTACATTTTTGTGGAAACTTGAGTTTTGCTTCTTTTCTTTTTGGTTACAGTATTACCCATTGAGAAGCCAAAACCTCCCAGCTTGGTGGGCTTATGTCTCGGAGTTGTTGGGAAGCATTTTGAGGATATCATTGAGGACTTGGGAGATATTGCTTCCAATTTTCCTGCTGATATTAAGGTTAAGCTTTTCCGTCCTCCTGATATTGAAGTTAAGATTTTTGTTTTGATGTTTTCGATTCTGACTTGCCAATTGTAGTGGAAGTTGTATCACCAACCATTTTGGGTTTTGTGTTTGATCGGAGCTAGTAGTTATTCCAGAATATTTTCTAGTAAGCATGAAGATGTATGGAATGATAGTAGAAACAAAAGTAACACAAAGACTAGTACAACAACAACAACAAGAGCGATGAAATTGGATGATCCTAATGTCAAAGAAGTTGATCCCAAAACATGGGCAGTTTCTGGATTTGCTGTTAGGGCCATAATTTTTAGCTCGAGCGATGAAATTGCGAACCGTTTTCTGATTTTGAAACTAGATTCATAGACCTTAAAAAGTATGTGGAGTTCGTACCTTAGTTATTTCTGTGCAAAGTCAGATTTTAAGTGTGGGCCACTATCTCAAAGCCATATTCAAGCAATGAATAATCTTAGTTCTATGGGAATGTTGAATGATGTAAATTCCAATGATGGTGCTCCCCTTGATAGAAATGATTTTCCTCAGCTCACCAGCCGCCCCAATTCTGTTGGAGGGCCTCAAGGACAATTGGGTAAGTTGGGTAAGTTCCAATGATGCTTAGGAAATGAAATGTGGTTCTCCTTCAAGTCATGTAACTTATTTTTTTTGGAAAATATAAAAGTTGCTCTTTAAATCACCTAATGTTACCCATGTTTTTACTCACTCAATGGTTGTCCCTTTACCCTTGTGTGTGTTGGTGTGTATGAAATGTGGTTATTCTTCAAGTTATGTAACTTGTTTTTTTCTAAAAATATAAAAGTTGCTCTTTAAGTCACCTAATGTTGCTCCTTTTAGGGACTTATGTTGCTCTTTATGTAAGAAAGTATGCCCTAGACTGTTAAGGGCAGTCACCCATGTTTTAACTCACTCAATTGCTGTCCCTTTACCCTTGTGTGTGTTGGTATGTATGAAATGTGGTTATTCTTCAACTCATGTAACTTTTTTTTTTTTTGAAAATATAAAAGTTGCTCTTTAAGTCACCTAATGTTGCTCCTTGTATGAACTTTTATTGCTCTCTATGTAACAAAGTATGCCCTGAACTGTTAAGGGCAGTCACCCATGTTTTAACTCGCTCAATGGCTATCCCTTTACCCTTGTGTGTTAATGTGTATGAAATGTGGTTATTCTTCCAGTCATGTAACTTGTTTTTTTCGAAAATATAAAAGTTGCTCTTTGAGTCACCTAATTTTGCTCCTTATATGAACTTTTGTTGCTCTCTATGTAAGAAAGTATGCCTTGGATTGTTAAGGGCAGTCACCCATGTTTTAACTCATTCAATGGCTGTCCATTTACCCTTGTGTGTTAGTGTGTATGAAATGTGGTTATTCCTCCTGTCATGTAACTTGTTCTTTTCTGAAAATATAAAAGTTGCTCTTTAAGTCACCAAATGTTGCTTCTTTTATGAACTTTTGTTGCTCTCTATGTAACAAAGTATGCCCTGGACTGTTAAGGGCAGTCACCCATGTTTGAACTCACTCAATGGCTGTCCCTTTACCCTTGTGTGTTTGTGTGTATGAAATGTGGTTCTCCTTCAAAACATGTAACTTGTTTTTTTTTTTAAATATAAAAGTTGCTCTTTAAGTCACCTAATGGTACCCTTATTTTTACTCACTCAATGGTTGTCCCTTTACCCTTGTGTGTTGGTGTGTATGAAATGTGGTTATTCTTCAAGTAATGTAACTTGTTTTTTCCTGAAAATATAAAAGTTGCTCTTTAAGTCACCTAATGTTGCTCCGTTTATGAAATTTTGTTGCTCTCTATGTAACAAAGTATGCTCTAGACTATTAAGGGCAATCACCCATGTTTTAACTCACTCAATTGCTGCTCCTTTACCCTTGTGTGTGTTGGTTTAATTGTGGCCTTTCACAGTTGAGACAATCATTTGACAACTTATTAGACATTAGAGTGTTCTCATTATCTTATTTGGTTGTATACCTGGTAAATATTTACTTTTAACGTATTAAACTGTTCTTCATAACATCTGTTTTTGTTGTGATTCATGTGATACACTGGGGTTTTCTTCACTGCAGTTCAAGCTGTGCAAAGTTCGCTCAGTACAATTTGGGCAAAAGGGTATCCCATACATCAACACTTACGATGGGCGTACTATCCGTTACCTAGACCCACTTATCAAGGCCAACGACACCATCAAACTTGACCTAGAGGCTCAAAAGATCACTGACTTCATGGTACGTTCTCTCTCTCTCTCTGTATCTTCATCTGCATCTGCATCTCTCTTTGGTATCGATTCTTACCGGAAAACTTTTCCCGGGGTTTCATAAACTCTGGAAAAAACGCGGGGATTATTCCCAACCCCAGCAGTCGCGGCGTTTATGGAAAACGCTTGGATAAACGCCGGGAAGACTTTTTCTGGCGTTTATTTCACTTTTGCCGGTGTTTAAAAAATGCCAGAAAAGCCATGATTTCTTGTAGTGTTTGATATGGGGAATGTTGTGATGGTGACTGGAGGAAGGAATAGGGGCCGTGTTGGAGTGATCAAGAGTAGGGAGAAGCACAAGGGAAGCTTCGAAACCATTCACGTCCAAGATGCCACTGGTCATGAGTTTGCTACTCGCATGGGCAACATTTTCACCATTGGAAAAGGTTCAAAGCCATGGGTGTCTCTTCCAAAGGGCAAGGGTATCAAGTTGTCCATCATTGAGGAGGCTAAGAAGAGGCATGCTGCCCAAGTTGGTGCAGCTGCATAAACTGCAAGAATCAAGATTGGTTTCTGATTCTGTTTTGCTGCAGCATATTTGAAGTCCATGACCTAGCTTTCTTGTATGCATAACGTCGTGAGAACGGTGCCCACGGTCGCTAGCGGAAAGACCTTGTCAGTACAAGAAGAATTCGGAAAGCTCATCTTTTTATTTGTTGAGTCGTGAACTTTGATATATTAGGGGATCTTTTTTGTTCCAGGCATGCACCATTGTTTTTGTGAATGGTGCTTCATGTATGTTCTTACTTTGGTTCTTAAAAATGATGGACGGATGGAATTAGGTGGTGGTTTTAATCGAATACTGATATGTAGTTATATGTTTAGAGATTGGAAGCAAAGGCATTTGGTGGCTGATTGACTATTTTTTTTTTTTTTTTAAGATCTCATATTTTGGTGAACTTTGATGCACCATTGTTTTTTTCATTCAAACTCAAGGAATTTTCCAATTTTGCAATTGGAAGCATCCATTTAGTTACCATATTTTGTGTCTATGTATATGTGCCACAACAATGCCTCAACTGAAAGCTGGTATGTTAATTGGTAGTTATGGCCTATGTGGCCAACATACCGTTAGCTAACCTACCTTTCACTGGCCCCCCTTGGCGTGTTTATGGTGTAACTTATTTTCATAGAGAGAGCAATTTAATTTTCACAATGGGCAACTTTATTTCATAAAAGGAGCAACATATGTGGATTGACAGAGCAACTGTCTCGGGCAAGAAAACATAAAGTTGTACAACAATACTACCACAATTTATAATAACTAAAATGAAATAAAATACAATTATTCCTATTTGTCATCAGAATAATCAGATACTTCGGGGTCAGATGCATACTGTGGATCCCTCTTAATTTCTGTAATAGACTCTCTGGGGTCGAAGCCGTCCCTTTCAGTTTTTCTCACTTTCTTGACTATCAGGCCTTGACGGATTAGTCGTTTGCACATTGCATTAATCTCAACCTGCAGCCTTTCACACACGTCGTTATGGAGCCGGTTTAGCCTTCTTCCGGCGATCATTTGCGCTGGCCGTGCTTTAGGCACCTTCAGTAGGTACTTACGACATTTCGCTTCCAACTAGTCATGGGTAGGAAAACATAAAGGTGATATGATCTTTCACTGGCCCCTCTTGTCGTGTATGTGGTGTAACTTATTTTCATATACAGAGCAACTTATTTTTCAGAAGGGACAACTTAATTTCATAAAAGGAGCCACATATGTGGACTGAGAGAGCAAGTGTCACGGGTAAGAAAACATAAAGGGCTTCGTAGGCCAAAGGTTCAATAGAAGAATGAGAAAATGCAATTCGAAGTATTATGGGTTGGAACAATGATGCAATACTGTCTTACCATTCAAACAATGGAAGCTTTGACATCGTTATCTATTGTTGCGGTATACCTTGGGACAAGCTAGTCCCAAACATCAAGGGCGTCATTTCAAAATTTGTTGGCATGGTTAACATCGACTTATTCATTAATTTGCAGACCCATATCCCATTGAAAGTCATCGGGAATTTTCTAACAAACATGTTACATGAGTTGAACAAGAATCACATGTCATACAGATCAACACACCTTTGTAAAGGGACAGCCATTCAGTGAGTTAAAATATAGGTCACTGCCCTTAACAGTCTCGAGCATCCATTCTTACATAGGGAGCAACAAAATTTCTTACAAGGAGTAACATTAGGTAACTTAAAGAGCAACTATTTTATTTTCAGCAAAAAAACATGTTACATGAGTTGAACAAGAACCACATGTCATACAGATCAACACACCTTTGTAAATGGACAGTCATTCAGTGAGTTAATAATATAGGTCACTGCCCTTAACAGTCTGGGGCATCCATTCTTACGTAGGGAGCAACAAAATTTCTTACAAGGAGTAACATTAGGTAACTTAAAGAGCAACTATTTTATTTTCAGCAAAAAAACATATTACATGAGTTGAACAAGAATCACATGTCATACAGATCAACACACCTTTCTAAAGGGACAGTCATTCAGTGAGTTAAAATATAGGTCACTGCCCTTAACAGTCTAGAGCATCCATTCTTACATAGGGAGCAACAAAATTTCGTACAAGGAGTAACATTAGGTAACTTAAAGAGCAACTATTTTATTTTCAGCAAAAAAACATGTTACATGAGTTTAACAAGAACCACATTTCATACAGATCAACACACATTTGTAAATGGACAGTCATTCAGTGAGTTAATAATATAGGTCACTGCCCTTAACAGTCTGGGGCATCCATTCTTACATAGGGAGCAACAAAATTTCTTACAAGGAATAATATTAGGTAACTTAAAGAGCAACTATTTTATTTTCAGCAAATAATTGACTATTGTTTGAAGTATAAAAAAGCAAATCATCAATTATAAAAGACTACGTTACGTATTAGTAAAGACCACTCGAACACTGCCCTATCTGCACCAAAAAATTTACCCACACCCACTAGATTCATCCCAAAAAATACGTCGATGGCTAACAACTCCCAAATCATCCTTTCTCCGAGGGAAATTGATACTGCAAATCAATACAAATCTATACACAGTAAAACTACAACGGCGACGATCGAGGAGTTTAATAGCATTTTTTGCATGCTAATTTTGAGATTCTTTTAATAGCGTGTTTGTCATTACACCACTCATTTAATATTATTTTTTATTACATTCAACACCAATTGTAAAACAATTATCAAAAAAACACGAATATAATCTAAAACTTCAATGTTGCCAATGTAATCAACCAAATTCATTCAATCGGGCAAGTATTCATTACAGTAGCTTTCGAAACAACTCGAAAACACAAATTACATGAAAGGGATGCAAGAATTACAATGGATTGTACCCAGCTGTCCAATGTTACCAAAGGTAGCCATAAACAAGCTAACCAACATATTACTTGAAAAATTTCTATGCTGAAAGCTTGTTGAAATTGATGCAATCTTCGAGCAATTTGGTCTCTCTTTCCTCCCAAAGCCAAACACGTGGAATTGATTCAGCAGTAGCCAATGAGTTGCTAAACCAATTATCAGAAAGATCAAAATTTCCCATGATCATGATTCAGCAGTAGCCAATGAGTTGCTAAACCAGTGATTTATTGAAGTTCCCTCCACATGGAGATCATGCCACACGGAGAAAACTCAAGATCAACCCAATTCCCCACAAATTAGAGCATGCCATAGAAAAACCAAAAAACAATTTGGAAAACACAAGGCATCAGACAAACAAAACCCAATTCGGGAAATAGGAGAGAAAATAACCCAATTCAAAATTTTCAGAAAATTACCTTATTCTTCTCAATTCTCCTGACAGCAACACGATCTACGCTAGACTTGTCAATGATTCATACTCTGAAGCATGAATAGCTTCAGAATTGTGATGCCTCATTATGAGCACTGAAGATACCCCATTGAAGCAAATTCAAACAAAATGAACAACATCATGATGAATTGGTGCTTCAGAATTGGTGCTTTGACGTAATCGTGGATTTCAACGTGATGAATAACATTGATATCGGTTTTAAAAAAAAAAAACCGACAACAACATGGTGCTAATTCAAACAAAATGAACATCCTAATCAGATGACTAAAGAATCCAGCCAATGCTGATGGTGCAAGGCATCCAATGCTTGAGATGAAAAACATTATTGAAGTGCCATTAACGACAAATAATTCTATGTACTTCCCAGTTTCGTTTCAAATGTATCAACTATTTGTGCATTTTATCATCTATTAGGCCTCAGCTTTCCATGGTAGGATGCCCAGTAACATAACCTTTCAATAACCAAAATTGATAACACAGCTCATACAAAATAATGATGTTTGACAGTGGTTTCTACTTTCTAGGATTCTTGCTTTTTCAATGTTTTCCCATCTAATTTCGCAACAAAAGGTGATCTGTTGTTAGACAAATATTTTCCTTTCCTCTTTTATTTTTGAGACAATGAAAGTTTAACTATGATGCCAAATAATGAGGAAAAAACTGTCTTTTTAAGGGATCCATTTCAAGGGAGTCAAAGGAACATTCTTCTAATTGCAACATGTGATTTATGAGGGCTCAACTTAGTCAATGCTACACATATACCAAAAAAGTTGGCATCAACAAGGTAACTTTCTATATTTCATTTCCTTAATTGATGGCTAAGGCAGGACTACAATGATAAGACTCTTACGGTGCCTTACATAATACGCTAAACATTGATGTTTTCACCACAAAGTCAAAGCATCAACAGAAAAATACCAAGTAAAAATGCTTAGTAAATTAACTACTTTGTCTGGCTGGTATTAAATCTCGAAAAGTAGAATATAGACCTTACTTTTGATTCTTTGGAGTGCTCTTACTCAACTGCTTGAAACTTCAAGAATGCCCATGAACACCTACTGATATGTTTGCGACCCTGCTTGAGAATCCCAAATCAGACCTTAAAAATGTCATGTTCAGATCAGGTGACCGACCACCTTGATCTTCAGAGAAAATCGTTTTACGCCATAAGGCCGTCATCAACCGTAAATGAATGAGCCTATGCCTACTGCCCGAGCTTGTTTTCTAGGCATATGGATTATCTTGTGCAATAAATTTCAGTTTCCTATGCCGAAATCTCTTGAGTCTTCCATGTCATTGCATGAGGATGAGAAAGAACATCATGAAGTAGAAGTGGTACAAAATCTTTCTGCTTGGCATCAATTACACATCCTGAAACCATCATATCTTCTGTTAGCAAATCTAATCTAGTGATAAGCCATTTCAAACAATTGAAATGCCTTTGTTAATGCTTCTACATTAAGGTCATCTCTATTAAACTAGTGACCAGAGAGCACTGGTAATAAAGTACGAAAAAAGTGCATATTTTCTGATCAAACCTTCAGCAATTACAATCCACAACGAGCTTGTCACTTTTTAGCATAACCTCCAACCATTGTAGATCAAGCGACCAAACTCTTCTCTTGCATTTGACCAAAGAAACACCTAGCATCTAGGAAACACCGACACAGAATGCCAAGATTAGGTTTCCCTCCAAATTTGTTCAGCAAAAAACACAAGATTTTGCAGAAATCTTCTTTCTACGCTAGTTTCTATTAATTAAACTATTACTTTTTAACTTTCTCTTAGATTTATGATATCAAGTAAACGCATAAAGAAAAATACGTTTCATTTTCCTTTACTTCATCTCATTATAAAATTCTCAGGAATAATTTTTCTGCACTAATTTCTCGACCAGAAACGGAGCCTTAAACAAATCATGACCAGCAACCAGCCTAGCACTATTTCTGCAGGCAGAATTGTTGAATTCCAACAAATTGCATCTTTTTCATGCATTTCATCAAAAACCCGTCTAAATCAACTTTACCACACCTCATAGACAGATCAAGATTTGCATTCTACAACAACAAATCATACCCATGTCCATGTTTCAAGAAAACCCCATATAGCACCTCTCCATCTTTTAAACTTTGTTTGTCGAGCTAAAGTTTTTAGCCCTAAACAAATAGCGAAATTGAAAGGTTCAAAATATTCACTCGGCATACAAGAGAACATACCCACATCTTCTTTGTATTCAAAGTTTCCAAAGCACCCATGAATCACTGATGGCAAAACAAAAGAATTTGGTTCGGAGATTCCGTCGAACAGCTTGTGGGCAGGGTCAGTGATACACTGATACACATGCGTACAAAGGAGGGGAGAGAGAGAATAATACCTGGTGGGGGAAACTACGAGAGACGCGCGTCTAGAGGCATGATCCTGATTTCGTCTCCCGCCTTCGACGATAAGCCCTCCTGCCCCTCATCCTGATTTCGTCTCCCGCCTTCGACGATAAGCCCGTCACCGCCTGCCTCGATCGTGTCGACGACCTCCTCCAGCAGTCCATGCATGTTTCGGAGAGAGAGAGAGAGAGAGAGAAGAAGAAGAAGAAGAAGCAGCAGCTTCGATGGCTGCGGAGAGAGAGAGAGAGAGAAGAAGAAGCAGCAACATCAGCTTCGTTGGCTGCGGAGGAGAAGAAGAAGCGGGTTTTAAATGTGTGTGGGGATATATTAGTCTTTTTACGTGGTCCTTTCCATGTATTACAAATTATTTTTAACCTTTTCATATTTAGATGAATTATGTGAAAACTAGTCCATTAGGTGGGGCTTATTTGCCCCAAGGGCCGCTGTCCTGCAATTTTCCCTATGAAGATGAGATTCCTACTTTCCCAGGGCACGAAAGGAAGAGAGACCAAAACAGGATTTGTTCTGAATTGTGATATTCTTTTTCCTCAATTGCTATCTTTTTTTCTGTTTCGAAAATCAGCAGGATTCAGAGTGATGTTTCGTTCTCTGGTAAAACATACTAGTAAGTTTCTATTGTTGATTCTTGGTATTTTCTGGACAAATTGTCGATGTTCCATTCGTAGACAAATAGTATTCTAGCGAATTTTAATAATTTTGTCTTTGGTTATTGTTGTAGTGGATGTTATTAGAAGTCCCGATCAAGTTCTCAGAATATATTGTTGGATGACGATCGGCAGTGTTATATATTGGAGATCTGTCAAAGGGTAAGTATCCTCAAAACATCGAAAGATCGGATGCCTATTTTGTTGATGCTAACATGGGGGTGGAAGGTGACTCTACTGAGGCAATGAGGTGGTTATGGTGGGGCGCGACATCGGTGACAGTAGATTAACTTTGTTTGCATATAGAATTAACCAATTAAGGGAACTGATTTTCGCGCTCCAAAATTTACTGCAAGCGCTCCACCTTTTTGTTTTTATGTTGTATATGTTGTATATTTTGTTTTTACACTGTGATGTTGCCAACATCATAGTATAAAAACAAAAAGGTGGAGCGCCTGCAGTAAATCTTGGAGCGCGAATATCAATTCCCCCAATTAAACTTGATACAGTAATTATAGTAAAATGTTGGCCAATGTCATTGTAATGGGTACCAACTGGATAAATGTGTAGGCTTAATGTAGGACTTATGTAAGATATATCTATAGACCCACAAGACCACAACATATACATAGAGATTGGGCTTATAACAAGACCCATCAGTGGATAAGTTTCCATAATTTTTTTTGGAGGTAGAATGTATGGTTTGCAAATTTCTAGGGGGTAATAGTCTACTAAAGTGGGTTTTCCTATAGTAGTAGATGTTTATACTCGTCATATTCAGTACTTTTTGCCTTTTTGGCAGATCTTTTTTTTTTTTTGTTGGGATGCTGCTTTTCTTTGAATATTCATGTGGTTGGGGAATCCGGCGACTTCTTGACGTTTGGTTTTAAATGGTTATATTTTGTATTTTGTTGAATCACGTATTAAATGCTTGGTGTGAACTATCTCACATTGTCCAAATTCTTTTAACAGGGTGGGTGCGTTCGGAGGTGACGGGTATGGCACACTTAACCTCCAAATATAAGTTTTTTTGTTTTGTTTTAATCTTGCCTTCACATCTCGTTAGTTGACAAAGGCACTCAAACGTGTTATTTCTCGAAATGGGCATCCAATATCAAAATCGTGTCCGTGCTATGCCAGCCTGGCCTGTTTGACACCTCTATTTTTGGTCTTTGATGGTTGAAGTGGGATCCTAAAAAAAAATTTAGGGTCAGAATTGGATAGATTGTTCTCTCCAATGACTGGCGATGTACCGGACTCCTTTTGTGGACACCTTTTCTAATGTTTCCGTCCTGATGGTGAATTGCCCAACCAGTTTTTGTTTTGACTCGGCTGAGTGTTTTATCTTTTAACGGCAAATGCCAAATTTAATTTGCTTTTGCTCTTACTAGATTTTTGTTTGATTGCTCTCGTTTTCGATTTTGGTTATTGATAAAAGGTTGTCCTGATATGTTCTTTTCTCTGGCTTTACTAATCATTACTTCTTTTTTCACGATCTCATTTAATAGGTTTGCTCTCAAGCAAGGGCTGAGTACATTGAAGAACACCGCTGGTCGTACAGATCGAAGTTAGAGATGCACTCCTTATTACATGCATCTGCAGTGTTATTTATTTTTCATGGTTCTTTGTATAAATTAAGATAATGTAAGACAACATACTATGGTTGACCTATTTTGTTTCTGGCAAGGGGGTTGTCATGTGATGGTTGGTTTTTATTTCCTAATGAAGGAGGAGAGAAAAGAGACCTTTTGTAATCTTGCCCTAAGCTATATAGCATTCAGCTAATAGAACGCTGAATTTTCAGTTTGCCTCTTTTATATGGATGCCGGTATTTGAAACGGGCTGCATCTTCATGTGAAATTTTGCTGTCAGGTTGTGTGGAACCTATGGAAGACATAGGGGGTCTATTTCTTTCAATTTTTACGTTTCCGTGTGAAATGTTTTCCTTCAATTTCAGAAATTGATTGTGGATAACCTAGATATGAGTTGTTTTACCTTTGTTGCCTATTGTGGAAAATTCCTTACTGATCTCGTTATGGTGTAATATCAAATGTCATGTACCAATTCTGTTGCATCAATCAACAATAAAATTAGATGTTCAAAAATATACATCTACCAACAATAAAACTCTATGAGAAGCTCTACGGCACCCACGATTCCCAGAATTGCTGGCTCCTTGGTATGCTCGCTCTCATCCGTTGAACTCCGTTATGAGGCAAGTTGATGGCCAACAGGTATTGAACAATATCAGCAGGAAAAAATTCCAATTGAAGACTGCTCTCAGATTTCACTCCAGCATCACTAACACTAGACACCAAAATATCACCTTGAAACATGGACTGGAACACCCGAAATACTGTAGCACCAAAGGAATTAGGCATATTAGGTATCCATTGATCTAAGTTCTGATACTAACCATCCGCCATCCTCCAGGACCTCCGCATCATACTCTTTTTTAACAACTCCTTAACCCGCATAAGACTTCGCCAACCCCGCGAACAACCAAATCGAACTTTTAACAAATCTCCCCTAAAACCATATTTAGCCCTCAAGACTTGACTCGAGAAGATATGGACTCTGATCGATCTGCCATGCAAGTTCGGCCTACAACACTTGGTTAGGTTGCGTTCTTATGAACTTAACTTAAACTTAATTTAAATCTGAAAATTTTGTCCTTATTTGAATTTTTTTTCCTCATTTGTTAGTTTTGCGCCAAACTTTTGTGGGTTATTGATTCGTCTCAACGAGAGGAATCAGAAAAGTAATTTTTATACTTTTACCCAAGTATTTTGGAAAACAAACACTTTTTAGCAACAAAAAAAAATCACGTTTTGGCCTAAAAAGAGGTTATTTCTCAAATTATACTTGGGTAAAAGTTAAAAAAAAAAAAATTACTTTTTCGATTTCTCTCGTCGTGACGAATCAATAACCCACAAAAATTTGGCGCAAAACTAACAAATGCAAAAAAAAATTAAATAAGGGCAATTTTCAGATTTAAGTTAAGTCGATAAGAACGCAGCCTAAACAAACCCAAATCTTATTTTGAGTTAGACGAGGTTTTGCATGAGAGGATCCACGCTTGTGGGAGTTAGTTTGTACCAATTGAAAGTTTTGGGTGGAAAATGATACTTATTTTAAATTATGAGCGCAAAAAGTGTAGTTTCGCTACTTTAGGCAGGTCGGTTCCTCCACCACAGTGGCTATAAATATGAAGATGAGATTCCTACTTTACCTGGGCACGAAAGGAAGAGAGACCAAAAGAGGATTTGTTCTGAATTGTGATATTCTTTTTCCTCAATTGCTATCTTTTTTTCTGCTTTGAAAATCAGCACGTCGTTTGAGGCAAGATTCGAAGTGATGTTTCGTTCGCTGCTAACACGTAGTAAGTTTCCATTGTTGGTATTTTTTTGGAGAAATCGTCGATGTTCCATTCGTCAAGAAATAGCATTCTAGCAATTTTTGATTTTTTTTTCTTTGGTTATTGTTACAGTGAATGCTATTCCAACACCCAAACTCGTCTACATATGTGTTTGCGTGCTCATCACCGATACGTTTGTCAATGTGTAAGTATAGTGTTTTACATTCCTCCCCAAAAAGATCTAATGCCTTTTTTTTATTTTTTATGCTAACATGTAGATTAATTTTTTTTTTGGGAAAGTCATGTAGATTAATTTTGTTTGTATAGGTTTGTGGAAACTTGATAGAGTCCATTTGGATGGAGGAATTTCATGAGAAAATAAATTTGGATTGAGTATTTTGGTTAGAATCGGAGAGAAGTACAAAATTGAATAATTCTAATTAGTGCTTCCCCTTTGTCACCCAATCTCACCAAAATAGTGTCATTTGGTGAATGGGCTCGCCTTTGTTAAGCCAACTATGGAATATGTTCCTCGGATTAGGGACATCTATTAGAGCAATGGAGGGTGGAGTTTGTGTTCTTACTTGCCTTCCTCTTCTCCTCATATTAATTTTCGTGCAGAGTTTATGAATAGAAGTATATTATTACTATTAATTTTTTTTTTTTGTTTTCTTCTTCGGTTTGGCTCTTGTTTTGAGATGTGTACAAAATTATTTGGAATAAAATTGCACATGCATCCCGTGTGTGGCCTTAACGCTAGTTCATAAGGTTGGAGAATTGGGGGGCTTCTTGACTTCAGAGTTTTAAATGGTTATATTGTGTTGTGTTGAATAATGTATTAACTGATTGATGTAAACTATCTTATATTGTCCAAATTCTTTTTGCAGGGGGGCTACGTTAGTAGATTACTGGTATGGCACACTGAACCTCCAAATATAAAAATTGTGCCCTTTTTCATTTTGTATTTTTGTATGCAAGTGATCATCCTTTGTTTTATCTTGTCTTCACATCTCATTAGGTTGTGGTTTGTATTCGTTATTATCACGAAGGCATTCAAACATATTGTTTCTTGAAATTGGTATCAAATATATTAGGCTATGGGGCCATAAACTAAATGTGTCTACATTCATAGAGTTGTGTGGTAATTTCTCTTTGGTTAATTTCTTGGGTCTTCTGTCTAGATTTTGAAGTATTTTGTTCTAGATGAAATGGTCTAGCTCATGCTTCACATTCTTATTTATCTTGACTCATAAAAAAAAAAACGTTCTTATTTATCTTGAGACATGGGGTAACATAAATCCGTCTCCACCCAACATGAATTTGGAACTGAAATCACTTAAGCTTGATTGATTACATGCCAAATGATCTCCAAACTAATGCCATTTGTTTTTCTAATTGAGCTTTTCGGCTGAAATAAGATGCTCTAGAGGATTGTCTGCAAACTACTTTCTGTCCCTATCCTCAAGTCTTGCGGGTTTGACCCCCTTTGAAATGCGCATATCATCCCCAAAAGAGCCATAATGTCATGATTCACATGAGAATAATTAATTATTAGACATCCAATTCATACTTTCTCTAATGTTTCGTCTTGATGATGAATTGGCCAACTTGGTTTAAAAAACCAATTTTTTTTTTTTAGGACTCTGCTGAGTGTTCTATCTTTCAAAAAGAATACGAGTGTAAATACATTCATTTCCATACACTGCATAAGTTGAATCTCCTTTTGCTCTGACTAGATTTTCGTTTGATTGCTCTCGTTTTTTATTTTGGTCATTAGATAAAGGTTGTCCTAGTATGCTCAGCTCTTTTCTCTGGCTTTACTAATAACCAAGTCATTACTTCTTTTTTCATGATCTTGTTTAGGAGGTTCGATACCAGGCTGAGGCAGAATGCCTTGAGGGACACATCTAGTCGAAGAGATCGAAGTTAGAGATGCACACCCCTAAATACTTGCATCTGCAGTCCTGTTTATCATGGTTCTGTTTATAAAGATAATGTAAGACAACTAACAATCCATTTACTATGGCTGACATATTTTGCTTGTGGGAAGGGGGTTGTCATGTGATGGTTGCTTCCTGCTACATTGTTTATTTCCTAGAGCAAAAGAATAGAAAAGCGACCTTTGTTACTTGTAATCTTTGATCTAAGCTATAGTATTCAGCTATAGAATTTTCAGTTTGCCTTTTTTATGTGACTTTGTTTATTTAAAACTGTGACATGTTCTTCCCCGTGGGTGTACAGTGTTTTCCTCGAGATTTTAATCTTCATGCGAACTTTCAGTGTTCGGTTGTAATATACTATGGAAGACATAGTGCTTTGTTTCTTTCAGTGTTTGGTTGTGGATAACCTAGACGAGTTGTTTTACCTGGAAAGGGAGGGGCTGTAGTGCGGGCGTGTGCCGTGTAGTGCAGTCGGATATTTTACCTGGAATAGGAGGGGCTGTAGTGCGGGCATGTGCCGTGTAATGCGGCCGATCTGACTGTCCATCTTGGCATGGACCTTTGATGCCTATTGTGGAAAATTGCTTACTGAAAATTGTTCACGTCAAAATTGCTTACTTTGACTTTCACTAATAATTTATGGTAAGAACTGCTGGAGACGATTCACCAAACTTTCGACAAAACTTTATAAAACAGAGTTGCACAAGCTGATGGGGCGCAATTGTCCCATATTCATAGGGGAATTGGACCTTCGGAATAAGAAGAACATGCGGATGATTGATACTTCGAAGCACGCCGCCAACTTTTTGCTGAGAAGGACAGAGAACCCACCACCACCACCACCACCACGCCGCCAACTTTCGCCGTTTTATCTACCCAACCGTGCTCCCACCGTCGCTTAATCTTCAGGAGACAGATAGATTTATTGTACCCAAACCCAGATAGATTTATTGTACCCAAACCCTTTTCGAGTCCCTTATACTGTTTTAGGAAAATAATATGCATATAGAACGGAAAAAATGGCGTACCAGTGAACTGACTTTGCGGTGTTAAACATTGCGCCCATTTCCTTATACATTGCGGCTAATCCCTTTAACATTGCAGCCATAAACCCTAATATTGCGAACAACACATCTGGACCTTGCGGCCACAAGCTCAACTGTTCGGATGGTCACTCTTTCAGTTCGAACGGGAAATCCAACAAGACAAGATTTGTTTCTACAAAAATGATACTCACACAACAACTTACACAACTTCTCACATACATGTGGGCTCCACACATACTACTATGTGTGGGCTCCACATGTATGTATGTGTGGGCCCCACATGTATGTGAGAGGTTGTGTAAGTTGTTGTGTTTGGATTGTTGTGTGGGTAGCATTGTCCTTCTATCTTGTAATTTGTAATATTTTATGTAAATTTGAAAATATTGTCGTATAGAACTAATTGATATCTATAAAACAAAATCAATGTTGGATATAAAATTTATTACCAATTTAAAGATATAACTCATTTTTTATCCGGTTAAAATTGAACGAGGGACTATTAAATCTGGACGGAGGGAGTATATCTCTATCACATATTGAGATTGACCTCTCTTCTTATAATGGTTACGTTGTTAGCAAAGAGCCGTGGGAATTTCAGGGGGTTAAAGATTTGTTTCTGACGTTGAATATAGGAGTACGGAGGGTTCACATAGTGATTTGCCGTCTTAACAAATTTATTCCCTGCTAAACTAATTTTCAGTTAGAAGGGCAATTCCGTCCTTCCCTCTTATTCCTTCCCGCCCAATTGTTACATTCATAACCGACTCTCCCTCTCTCCTCTTCAGTCCCACTCTCCCGCAACGAACTTCTCATTTCTTGAGGGAGAGAGATTTGAGAAAATTCCATGAAGTCGGGGGAGTATAAAACCTCCAATTAGAAAACCCTAATTAGTTAGTAATTAAAGAACAAACCCAGATTAATATTAAGAGGGAAAAACAAACAAAATCAAAATCAAAACCCACGAATAAAGAACCAAGTCACAACACCCTAATTCAAGCAAGAACAAGAATATCGAGTGAATCACTACTTCAAGAACACAACAGCCGCATCAGATGTGGAATAAAACCACCACCCAGATCAATAACAACAAGATTTCGTAGTCAGACTTACAAATTCAAGAACCAAGTCACAAGACCCATATAGGGATAGAACAGTGGAAAAACCCATATCAAAATCAACAAGAATCGAAAGAATTTACCAATGTTCTAAAAGTCGCTCGGCGTTAGTCGGGCGGTCAGCCACCTTTGAGTGATTAATCAGCGCATATTAATTAATTGTTAGTCAGACTTAATCGGATAGGCTCTGCCAACGATTAATTCCTTGTTTTAGAACGTTGGAATTTACCTCAATGAAGAAATCATGAAAAACTAAGTGCCAGATGTAGAGATCCTTGATCTTCTCCGGGGAGGGTTTCGCGTGGTCACCGGGAGGCGGTGGGGTGGCAGGGGTTGGGTTTTGGGCCAAGGGGAGAGTGTTTCGGGCCAGGGGGAGAGGGTTTCTGGGCAAGGGAGGCAGCGGGAGAGGGGCAGGCGGCGGAGGCTTTCCTGTTCATCCTGATTTCCTCGAGAATTTCTTGAAGCGGGCTATGGGTTTTCTTTTCATGAAACACATAGTTGACAATGGTATGCAATATCAGAGTCGCAAGACTGGTACCGACTACCCTTGTTGTATCTCTCGACGCGACGGCTCTGCCTCCGCCTGCGCCTACAGCGGCGGCTCCGCTGGCCTCTGATTGCGGCGGTCGTCGGCACAGTATACGCCGGAGAGGCTGTCGTAGGAGGTGCGAGAGAGTAAGAGTGGATGGACTCTCATATTGCATACCATTGTCAACTACGTCTTTCACGAAAAGAAAACCCATAGCCCGCTTCAAGAAATTCTCGAGCAAATCAGGATGAACAGGCAAGCCTCCGCCGCCTGCCCCTCTCCCCCGGCCAACCTGCCTCCCCTGGCCAGAAACCCTCTCCCCCTGGCCCGAAACACTCTCCCCTTGACCCGAAACCAACCCCTGCCACCCCTCCCTCCGCCTCCCGGTGACCGCCCGTACCGCGCGAAAACCTTCCTTGGAGAAGATCAAGGCCCGAAACACTCTATCACAAAATAGATGGGTCCCACACAACATTTTGTCTTTTTAGATTTGGGGTGATTTTAGAATTTTTTGATAGTGAGTAGGGGTGTAAACGAACCGAGTCGAACCTAATATTGACATATTCGAGCTCGGCTCTTGAGTTCGAATCGAGCCGAAAAATTTGGATCGAGCTCGGCTCGTTAGTATTCAGTCTGGAATAAACGAGCCAACTCAGCTTGAATTCGAAAGAGCTCGGAGGAAAAGAAAACCCAAATGGCGAGAAGAAGGGGATTAACCAGACCCAGCAATCTCTCTTCAGATGTCGCCATTTTAATCCTTGCTCTTGTCCCCCGATGGCTGTGGTGAGGTTTTGGAGGTTCGCTTGTCTCTCTCTCTGCTGCAGCCTCTTTGTCGGAAGACTGCTGCAGCCTCTTCGTCGGAAGACAGATTGGGGTGCTGGGTTGTGGGTTCTTCAGTTGTGGGTTATCCAATTATGGATTTTTCAATTGCCGATGGTGCGGACCAATCCCCGGAGTCTATGGGAACGAAATCTGGAAAAGGGAGAGAAGGGATGCGTGTGGGAGTGAGAGAGAGAGAGAGGAAGAGAGAGGGCAACAATGGCAGCGAAGGAGAAATTTTCCGCAATGGAAGCAGGTGTGGTGAGAGAGAGAAAAGTGGTGTTTTTATTTGAGGTTAGTGGAGGGATCTAGTCAGGTGGAGATGTTTTTACTAAGTCTTCTAGACCATTCCCCCATGATCCAACGGTGGGGGCTTCATGGTGTTATCCAACGGTGGGGGCTTTATGCATAATATAAAAAGACAACTTTTGTGTAATTTTATTTTTTCCAGTCGAGCCAAGCCGAGCCGAACCTATATATTTTAAACCGAGATGAACCTGTTCGAGCCGAGCCCTGCTAGGTTCGAACTCGGCTCATTTATCAAACAAGCCGCAAAATCGAGCTCGAGCTCGCTCATTTATCCTTTGAACCGAACCGAGCCCTTATCGAGCTGAATTCGCGAGCTACTCAGCTTATTTACAGTCCTAATAGTAAGATTCTACTTGGTCAAGCCAGCTCTTAGCAAAAAAAAAATTGATCGGAAAGGGATGGAAAATGGTTAAGTGTAGTAGGGTGTATTTGTGTGGCTGTTACAGTTTTAATGGGACCCACCGTTTTAATGAGGTGGCATGACTGCATTCGATGCTACCACTGCGGGTGCAAAGACACAAACGCTCACGTACAATACCGGTAGGTCCTATGCACATTGGAGTTCGTTCAGAAGTTACATTAACTTTACTAATTGATCTATTAACAAACAATCCTCCTTATCTACCTAATAAAACACAAGAATGTAGGGACCACACAAACACAAGTTGAAAGAATGGCTGAGATTCATTTGATCCAATGGCTGATGTGTGCTCTCCAACTCTCTTAAGAAAACACCCACAATCTTACAAATATATTACAAAAAATGCCGTCGGTTTTTTTTACTCACTGCTCGATTTCTGGCATTGACATAAAAAAATAAAAATACATTACAAAAATTTCCATGCCTACGGCACTACCGGGGTGCGTGGGCAAGCACTAGTATTAGTATGTTACTAAGGTTAGCAATATTTGCTCAAAAAGTGCTCATATTGAAATAACCAAGCTAGCAACATTTTGTCAATAATCAAATTTAGTGAACCTCACATCTTTTCAATCAACTACTCATCATTACACGTAAACTTTATCTCTCATCTATTTTCACTCTTTTTTTTATTTTTCAATCATATTGTCAAAAAATTATTTTAAAAATAGTTTTTTTAAAAAAATTTGCACAAAACGGAAAATGATTTCGAAAAATTGTTTTGGGCAAATTACTTTGTATTTCTAATAAATAATTTTTATTAGTTTGAACATTATTAAAATAATTTTTTTTTATATTACAATAGTTTTTTATAGTTTGAAAAAGTGATACTCATTACTCATACTTTCAATCATTATTATCATTAGGGACGGAAGTTGCAAAGAGAGAAGGGTGGTGCTGCTGGTGCATAGGAGAAGAAAAGGGATTGTAAATGTAATTTTCAAATTCACTTATTTTATTGAATAATTGAATAAGTAAACAATTGAATTCGATTTTTTTTTTAACTTTGTCGACGCGAACGTGAGGCCCACCACCACGTCAATATTATCATTAAAATAAATGTTTTTTTTTCGTCATGCTAGGGAGCACGAATCCGGAGCACGACCTAAACCACAATGCTGACATGGCGGGGTGGGCCCCACGTCAGCAGCAGCCGAATCTATTAAAAAAAAAACCAGAATTCTTCCCCAGATCTGGTTCAAACCAGAGAAGAAGGAGGAGGAGGAGGAGGAGGAGGAGGAGGAGGAGGGAGCCAGCTCCGACAACCACAACCGACGCCATTACCTATCAAATATGTGGTGGTCTATAATCCCAATCCATCCAGTTGGTGGTCGGTAAAGAGCTATTAATCCCTTCAAACCCAGTCCTATATTCATGTTTGTTTCTGTTACCCAAAATGTTTCAATCGGCAATCCAGAATACGAATTCTATTACATTTACACATGAACAAAATTACAACGTAACGAAATTACAAAAACTGAAATGCAAACCGAAATACATAATGGATTCGTGAACCGAAACCCGTGTTTCACACGGTGTCCTTAAAAGTTAAAACAGGTTCACTGCCTACCGGAGGGTGTTGAGGTTACTCGGCGTTTGTCTCCCAGGGTTGATCCGACTCAGACCACGAACGTCAGAACACCACTGATGAACGTCTTGGCGAACTAACTCAGCGTCTGTCTCTCTCTCACTCTATACCAGTATACTTGAGAAATTTCTATGAATTCGTGTTGAACTATGAACCAGAATGCTCCTTATATAAGCTGAAGGGACCTTTGTAGTGATGCCAAGGAGTGAATACGGGATTGAATAGCCTCAATGAATATATGGGAGAAACTCCCACATTGAATAGGAGAGTAACCCCCCACAATGAATAGGAGAAAACCTCCGCCATGAATATGGGAAAGTTATTGGTTTGAGCAAGCCAAAAGTCTCCCTAATCCTTTCATTTTTCCAACAGTTTCAGCTGTTAATGTCAATCCTTCCAGTTTTTCCCGCGGTATATCTGCAAACTACTTTCTGTCCCTATCCTCAAGTCTTGCGGGTTTGATCCTATTTGAAATGCGCATATCATCCCTAAAAGAGCCATAATGTCATGATTCATGTGAGAATAATTATTTATTAGACATCCAATTCATACTTTCTCTAATGTTTCGTCCTGATGATGAATTGGCCAACTTGGTTTAAAAAACCAGTTTTTTATTTTTGGACTCTGCTGAGTGTTCTATCTTTCAAAAAGAATATGAGTGTACATACATTCATTTCCATACACTGCATAAGTTGAATCTCCTTTTGCTCCGACTAGATTTTCGTTTGATTGCTCTTGTTTTTTATTTTGGTCATTAGATAAAGGTTGTCCTAGTATGCTCTTTTCTCTGGCTTTACTAATAACCAAGTCATTACTTCTTTTTTCGTGATCTTGTTTAGGAGGTTCGATACCAAGCTGAGGCAGAACGCCTTGAGGGACACATCTAGTCGAAGAGATCGAAGTTAGAGATGCACACCCCTAAATACTTGCATCTGCAGTCTTGTTTATCATGGTTCTGTTTATAAAGATAATGTAAGACAACTAACAATCCATTTACTATGGTTGACCTATTTTGCTTGTGGGAAGGGGGTTGTCATATGATGGTTGCTTCCTGCTACGCTGTTTATTTCCTAGAGCAAAAGAAGAGAAAAGAGACCTTTGTTACTTGTAATCTTTGATCTAAGCTATAGTATTCAGCTACAGATTGCTGAAATTTTCAGTTTGCCTTTTTTATGTGGCTCTGTGTATTTGAAACTGTGACATGTCCTTCCCTGTGGGTGTACAGTGTTTTCCTCGAGATTTTAATCTTCATGCGAACTTTCAGTGTTCAGTTGTAATGTACTATGGAAGACATGCATAGTGCTCTGTTTCTTTCAGTGTTTGGTTGTGGATAACCTAGACGAGTTGTTTTACCTGGAATGGGAGGGGCTGTAGTGCGGCAGCCGCACTACAGTGTGTGCCGTACCCGACTGTCCATCTTGGCATGGACCTTTGATGCCTATTGTGGAAAATTGCTTACTGAAAATTGTTCAAGTCAAAATTGCTTACTTTGACTTTCACTAATAATTTATGGTAAGAACTGCCGGAGACGATTCACCAAACTTTTGACAAAACTTTATAAAACAGAGTTGCACAAGCTGATGGGGCGCAATTGTCCCATATTCATAGGGGAATTGGACCTTCGGAATAAGAACAATATGCAGATGATTGATACTTCAAAGCAAATGTTCCGAATGGCAATAGCTGCAAACGGCATCCACTATACTTGGCCCTATCACTGGCCAGTACTTCTGATAAAAAAAAAACCCGCACCCATACTCTCCGGTCCTGGTGCTTTCCCTGGATCCATACCAAACACAACCGCTTTTACCTCGTTGAATGAAATAGGTCGGTTCGTTGAATGAAATAGGTCTGGTTAAAAACCTATTCATCTGGCTCGTAACTATGCTCTCAACACATCTCAGCACACATGTGATATCCCCTCAGATGCAAAAATTTTCTGAAAATAATTAGTTGCGATCTCTTGAACAGCATGGTCCCCTCACGCCGCCTGCCTCTCTCATCCTCAAGCCCTACTAACCGATTTTTTTTGTTGCCTCTGAACCATCATGGCATGGAAAGAAAAAGTATTCATGTCCCCCTCTTTAAGCCACACCACTCTAGCTTTGTCCTTTCAATAAATTACCTCATTCTTCAGAGCCTTTTTGAGCAAAGCTTATGTGTGATTAAACTCCTCATGATCGAAACCAGGGCTCTCAAAGATGTGTTGCAATTTAAGCCCCAAACTGTCCTTGTTGAATATGGAATTCAGCCTCGCACGTTTCCTCCAATGCAGCAGACCCACACGACACTCCCAGATTTTCCTTTGAATCTGAAACCATTACGAACCTTAGAAACGAGATGCCTAACAATATTACTACCACATTCTTTATGCTCTCCCCACCTTCTATCAAAAATAAAAGCGCTGTTCGGACCTCCTTACTTGATTAGAAACTAACGGGGAAAAACTACACATACAAGTAGTGGTGATCATTGCCCCATTTCACGTCTAACTGAACGTCACTGCAAATTCATAATCTGACGAGATTTGTAGATGCACATAAAAGTCCGAAAATTCGTTCACATAAATGTTGGTAATTGTTCATTAAATGGCAGAGACGTTAGTGATATCTCACGGGTGTTAATTGGCTTCATGAAATCAGTACAAAAGTTGTTCTCTTTCCTTTGTAGATGCACTTGAATGTGGGTTTTTGAAGCTTTTTCATGGAGATGATATGAGCATACTGAAAAAACACATTGGCAATTGGCAAAGAGATAGCCATGAACTTCATAGAGTTGAGTTATTAGTAGGTTACTAGGAACAAACTATAGCAAATCACTCTCAAGTCTAAAGTACACAAAATTCACCAAGAAACACACACACCCAGAAATGACAAGCAAAGAAATCAATGGAGAGATACCCAGTCGCGTGCAATGGGAAGAAGTAAATCTATCGGAAGTGTCTAGAACTTCAAAGGGCCGAGTCTTCGCGATGAATTTGTAATGCTTGTAGAGGGCTGTGGAAGGAAGAACTCAGAGCACATGTCCATGAAGAACTCGTTGACAATGTCGGGGTAGACCGGGGATTTAAGCCTAGAGTAGAGTTGAAACACTTCTTCTGTATCCAACACATGATCCACATCCATCATTTCACACTCCTCCTTCTTCTGTGCCAGAACATAACCCCCGTCGGCAATCACAGGACACGGCTCCCCTTTCTAGCCTTCACCACCAGAATTACGTCCCGTTTTCTACACTTTCATTTCTAACAATTTTCTCGACCATTAATAAAAATCTACAAATTTTTCACTACCGTAAACACCCCCTAATTTTCAGTTAGAAGGGCAATTCCGTCATTCACTCTTATTCCTTCCCGCCCAATTGTTACATTCGTAACCGACTCTCCTTCTCTCCTCTTCAGTCCCACTCCCCTGCGACGAACTTCTCATTTCTTAGAGAGAGAGAGAGAGAGAGAGAGAGAGATTTGATTGTATTCTCCAACTGCTTGAGAGATGGATTTCATGAGAAAACCGAGCTTTCTGGTGTTTCTAATGTGCGTATTGATCTCTCTGAAGAAAGAAAACGCGGAGACGAAGAAAAGTTTCCCCGCAATCACTCTGTCTCCGTCGAATTCGGCTTCATCCATGTCTCGCCCCATGTTTTTGTCCAACAAGTTCAAGAAACAACAAGAGGCCAGCGATTCTTCTTCCTCTGGGTACGATTTCTATGGTGATTCTTCGGGCTCGCTCGAGTACGATTTCTACCGTGAGTCTTGTCCCGAAGCCGAGAAAATCATCCGATCGAGGGTCCAAGATCTCTACTATCGGCACGCTGATGTTGCTCCGTCGCTGTTGCGCTTAGTTTTTCATGATTGCTTCGTTGAGGTGAAATCTTCAGTTCTTGAATTTGTGACTACGAAATCTTATTGGTATTGATCTGGGTTGTTCTTTTATTCCACATCTGATGCAGGTGTTGTGATTTGGTTCTTGAACTAGTGATCTCTCTGGAATTCATGGAATTTCTTTTTCTCCCTCATACTGATTAGGGTTTCATTCTCTGCAACTTCGTGAAATATATTCTTAGTCCAAATTGGGTCTTAATAGTTAATACTACCAGTTGTTGTTGTTTTGTTTTCCTGATTCTTTTATTTCAGGGTTGCGATGCATCTGTTTTACTTGATGCCGTTGATGGAGTTGACGGTGAGAAAGAGTCTCCTCCAAATGAAACTTTGAAGGGATTTGACGTAATCGACATCATCAAATCGGAGCTCGAAGAAGCTTGCCCCGGAATAGTTTCTTGTGCTGATATTCTTGTTTTTGCTGCCAGAGAGAGTGTTGCTCTGGTAAATCTCTGTCACTCTTTCTATATTCATGTGTATCTGTATCAGAGATTTGTTATCTAAGTTAGGTCTGAACCTTGAAATTGCAGGCCGGTGGCCCATTCTACCCTCTGGAAACTGGTAGGAGAGACAGCACTATGTCTTTCTCAGAGGTTGCGACTTATGATCTTCCTACTCCATATGACATTCTCCCAAAAACAGTGGCATCATTTGCATTGAGGGGATTCAATGAAAGAGAGACAGTCAGTCTCTTAGGTACCAAGTACTAACATTTCCTTCCTTGCTCTTTTTCTCTTTCTCCAATGTTTTCTCGCTGAAAAGTCCCTGGTTTTGGTTTGTTCTTTGCATTGTAACTTTATCTTCCGTAAGGGTTGTTATTTGTCAGTTGGTTCGAGCCTTCATTCTTCTCAGGGTATTGCAATTCCTGTCCTCTCTAATTTTTGTTGGATTAAGATGAGCTAATTGTTGTTTGAATTGCTGTATTTGCTTTTGTCAATGAAACTCTAGGAATCTACACTTATAGAACATTTTTTCACCCTTTGAAGACAGCATGATCAAGAAACCTGAAAATGTACTGGCATGTACATGGTGAAGGAAAACACATGAACACCAAAGTGAATGTAACATAGTAATTGGTTAGGGTGAGTTTCGTGTCTTGCCAACCAAAGCAACTTGTCTCAGAAGTTGGGTCTCCTATTTTTCAGCCATTGAACTGTATTATTCATGTTCATCATCCTAATCACCTACGATGAGCCTCTTTGTGTTTCATTGAATGGGTATTTCAGTTCCAGCAATTTAATTGAGTATTATTCATTTATGCTATCCTTTTCTTGTTAATGAGTTCTCTGACCATGGTGCTTGTGAATACCTATATGGAGAATTTTCTTTTTTCTGATCTTGTTCCAGTCCAACATGTATGACAGAAAGTGGTTTTATCTTGTTAGATTTTTCTGATGATGCTCAGCTTTGCCAATGAACTTATACTTTGGTTTCTTTTCTTGATTTTGCTGGCAATAGGTGCTCACAGCATTGGAACAATCCACTGCAGATTCTTCCTCAGTCGGCTTTACAACTTTGACGGGACCGATGAACCTGACCCAACCCTGGATATAGAATTCCTTAACCTACTGAGATCAAGATGCAACAATAACCACACATCATCATCACCATCACTGTCGCCGTCACCATCATCATCATGCCCATCATTGTCACCATCTTGTGTTGGGAACCCAGTTTCACCTCCCTCGCCACAGGTGCCAGGAGTGGAGATGGACTATGAAGGGAAGGGATCGAGTTTTGGCACGTTATACTACCGTAGTCTACTTCAGGGTAGAGGAATCCTCTATGTTGATCAGCAATTGACAGTTGGGGAAGAAACTGAAGCTTGGGTTAGAGCATATGCCTCGGATGCTTCCTTGTTCAGACAGGACTTTGCTAAAGCAATGATGAAGCTTTCCAATCTTGGAGTGCTGATTGCTCCAGCGGGCCAGGTTCGGATCAGTTGTTCAAAGACCGTGTGAGAAAGGTAGCGTTTTACCAAAAGGGGTTTTGTTGAGACTTGTAGTTTGTAGTTTCAGCTTCCAGTTTATACACAATGAATCGTATGCTAGTATTTGTTCATTAAAGGCAAAAAAGGTCAAAATTTTTCCATAGCTACTGAGGTAGTTTCCCACTGTATATGCTACTCTAGTTCGACCTGCTTTTTCACAGTCCATATTCTCTCACATCAAGTGTTTCTGTCATTGAAGTAGTCTGGGAGTGCTTAGGAAACTCAGAAAAGGATTTGTTCTAGTTTTTTAGTTTCGGCTATCAGTTCATATACAGTGAATCATAGTATCTCTCATGGTTGTCTGTCAAATGTAGAGAATGGTAGAAATTTGTTCATAGCTACATTACATGTTCTTCCACTTGTAGTGTTTCTGCCATTCAAGTAAACTCTGAAGAGAATTTAGTGCAATTTTTTTTTGTAGTTTTAGGTACAAGTTTATGTAAATGTCGTGTATTTGTTCAGAAAATGGGCAGAAATGATAGAGATTTAAAATGTGCTTGGATGTGGGAAATTTATTGCACTGCATAGTCTAAATGCTGTTTGACACCAATAGTTCAGCATTCTTGTCCATTGCATATTCTCTTTTCTAGTGTTTCTCTCTTTGAAGTAATTTGGAATCTTGCTTATATAAAAAATAGAAGTCCGAAAATTTGTAAACTCTGAAGAGATTTGTTTCAGATACCAGTTTACATAAATATTGGTAATTGTTCATTAAATGGCAGAGATGTTGGTTATATCTCACGGGTGTTAAGTGGCTTCATGAAATCAGTACAAAAGTTGTTCTATTTCCTTTGTAGATGCACTTGGATGTGGGTTTTTGAAGCTTTTTCATGGAGATGATATGAGCATACTGAAAAAACACATTGCAATTGGCAAAGAGATGACATGAACTCTTGGTCTCATAGAGTTGAGTTATTAGTAGGTTACTAGGAACAAACTATAGCAAATCACTCTCGCATTCACCTAGACACACACACACACACACACACACAGAAATGACAAGCAAAGAAATCATTTGAGAGATATCCAGTCGTGTGCACTGGGAAGAAGTAAATCTATTGGAAGTGTCTAGAACTTCAAAGGGCCGAGTCTTCGCGATGAATTTGTAATGCTTGTAGAGGGCTGTGGAAGGAAGAACTCAGAGTACATGTCCATGAAGAACTTGTTGACAATGTCCAGGTACACCGGGGATTTAAGCCTAGAGTAGAGGTGAAGCACTTCTTCTATATCCAACACATGATCCACATCATTCACATCCATCATTTCCAACTCTTTCATCTTCTGTGCCAAAACACAACCCCCGTTGGCAATCACATGACACGGCTCCCCTCTCTTGCCTTCACGCGAATTACGTCCCGTTTTCTTCACTTCCATTTCTCTCTCTTCATCTCTGTTGATCAGAGAATTCCGCTCTTCTCCCTCCTCCTCCTCCAGCTCTTTGGCAAATGCAGAAGTTTTCTTATTCTTCTTCATTTTCTCATTATCAGACTCCCATATCTCAGAGAAGTCTTTGTAGAAATCATCCAGCTGTTGCACATTTTGGCTGTTGGGATTCAGTGAACGGGATTTGGGTAGTTTTTGGTATCCTCCAATGAGGACTGACTTGAGGTTCTGGAGGGTTTTGTGGAGGAAAATCTTGGTGTTTTGAACGGATTTTCTTTGCAGCATTTGTGGCTCTGACATTGTTCTCTCTCTCTGAAATTTACACAACTTGTTTGGCTTCTTTCCTCTCTAGAAACTGGTACAATTATACAGCAAAGAGAGATGGGGACCCTTGAAGCTTCTTGCCTTTGCCCTGAGACAAAAGGGGGCTGAATTGATGGTGATTAAATAGTATTCTGATTTGGCTCCCATTTCCTTTTCTTTTCTTTTCTTTTTTGTCTGTTCACATCCTCCTATGGTTTTTCCTCTATCTCTCAACACCGTTTGATCGACAACACGATCAGACGGCGAGAGTATTTGCTTTGAGCTATGAGTAGGAGTACAATTTGTTGTTTATTCACAGAAACATTTTGGTAGGGATTAGTTTAAGAGAATTAGGAATCCAATGATTATTGATGATTTCATTTTTGACTACCTGTTGTTGAAAGGGAAGAGACATTGATTATGAGGAATAAGTTAAAGGAGCTAGGCACCAGTGGGTTGGTGAAAGCTTGTTCTATTCATCCTTGCTTTTCTGCAACTAATATGTACTTCATTATTTTTTAGCCAGTTTTTTGACCCATTTGGACCTACTAATGATTAAGGATCCTAAGCTATACTTAAATTGCAGTAGGCTTTTTGGTTTTATACAAATGTATAAGATTTTGTCCTTGTTTACAAGGTTCCTCTTATAGCTGCATCTGAAATAGGTCTGATTCTAAGTGAATATCGTTTAGCAGAAAGGCGCGTCGGGGCTAACTCATGCTTACTTTGACTTGTCTCATGTCCTTGTCGGGAATAGAGAAACTCTCGTGGCCTAAAGAGTAAATGCTGAATCTTTTGTGGATTTCCTAATCCCGGCATGGATGATCTGTCTTTAACCGAACATGAGAGAGGATTAATTGAAGTGCAAATAAGCTAGTCTGTACACCCTGACCGTCAAACCAAAAAACCTTCCTTTATAGTAAAACAGAACGTATTTGCGTCGGGTGCAATGCGGTTCGAGGGACCGGAAGTTTGTCATGGCATTTATGATGGTAGCTGTATATATGGACCCCCATCTTTCAAAGACGACGGTTCCAACTCAGCAATAGTACTAGTTGAAAACCGAGGATAAGGGATAGAAATTTGGTGATCGATAACAGGGATAAGAAGGCTTCGAAGGAGAGAGAGAGAGAGAGGGGTGGGGTGGTGGTTTGGTTTTCTCACTCTTATGGCTTTATTGTGCATGTTTCAACTATCCATTAAAATTAGGAAATTGATTTTGTCACTCCCATTTTTGTTAATGTCATTTTTCTTCTCTCACAAAACAAATCATCTAATAAGACACAAAAGGGAGTGACATTAAAAAAAAAAAATAGTGGCAAATTCACTCCCCAAAAATATCCATCACAAACTTCAATTTAGAAAAGCAAAAATCAATGACTGGTTTAGATTTTGGAGCGGTTGGGACCACCATTTTAGGCCACATATCAACTTCTCGCTGCAAAAATTTCTCAACTTTTGTTGTTTTCTCTACAACGACTACAAGGTTGACAACCACTGCCCAGTGCAGTTGGTATGTCACCTCTCCCCTAAGGGGGAGGTCCTGGATTAATGTATGACGATTGAAAAAAAAAAAAAAAACTACAAGGTTGGAACAGAAAAATTAGAAACTACTACTCTAGTATTATTCACTCATGGATTTTATTTATTCTTGACTACCATATACGGACTTTGAATGTACTAAATGTTAACTGGAAACAATATATTGATTACTATGTTGAAAAAATATTAAAGAAAAATTACTCAAATAGATGTCCATAGCTTATCCAAAGCATATTATGAGCTGAACTCTCAAGTAGCTCGATTTGTTTACCGAGTTTATTTTGTTGACAAAACCTCACCGAATTTATTTAACTCACTTCATATTCAAATATGATTTTTTTAAAACATTTTATCAAGTTGAAAGAGCTAAACTCGAGCACACTTAATATTCAAAATTTATTTATTTATTTACATTTTATCAACTTGAAAGAGCTAAACTCGAGCACTGTAACTCACTCGTTTGCAGCCCTAATCCATCCACATCATGGTTAACAAAACCTAGCTTCTTCTCTATCATGACTGTAACTCACTCGTTTGCGGCCCTAGTCCATCCACATCTATGGTTAACAAAACCTAGCTTCTTCTCAGAGACGGAGCCACTTGGGTTTTTTTTAGTTGTTTTTTTTTGTTTGTTAAGAATTATATTTTGTATTGGGTGTTATTTAAACATTTAAATGCTTTAAGAATCTGTTCGTTTTGGGTCTCAAAACTCAATTCCTCTCTCTGCTCATGGTCTCACATAAGTTGTTTCTTCAATTATTAATCTCGTTTATCTTTCTATCTCTCTCTTACCCAAAAAAAAGCTCCCTCAAAATCTAAACCAAACAAATCTTGAAATTTCAAAAGCTTCTTGTTATAGTCCGGCCCCCTCATTTACAAAATTCTGGTTCCGTCACTGCTGCTTCTCTACTACAGTATCATGCAAGTTTGGGCCCAACACACACAACCTCACTATACTTACTGTCAGCCTTCCTTGATCAAGAATTATCCAGCCCATTCATTTGGGCCAAATCGGAACTTACGAGCCCATCTCTTCTGAAAGCCCGATCTCTCTTAAGACCCAACTCGGCCCACCCTAAGCCCTAAGCCACTCTCTCGTTGATTCCCACACATATAAACTCCCATCTCTTCGGCCGCCCTTCATTTTCGTCTTCTTCAGCAGCTCAGGAGTCTAGGGTTTCTGCAGCTGCGGAACAATGGTAATCTCTCTCTCTCTCTCTCTCTCTCTCTCTCTCTGTAGTTCAATGTTCGTCGATGTACACATAGATATAACTGGAGTAAGAGCTCATGTAAGTGAGAACTCGTGTGCTGAAACAGGGGAAGGGAACGGGAAGTTTCGGTAAGAGGAGGAACAAGACTCACACGCTCTGTGTGAGGTGTGGCCGACGCAGTTTTCATCTCCAGAAGAGCCGATGCTCCGCTTGTGCTTTCCCCGCTGCCCGTAAGAGGAAATGTAATGCTCTCTCTCTCTCTCTCTCTCTCTCTCTCTCTCTGTGTATGTATCGATTTAGAGTGTGAAACACTTTATCATCAACTGTTCATTTTTTATTCGAGCAATTTAGCACTCCATTGTTGTCGTTTATTTACACAAAAAGGAGACGTGAGATCGTTGTCGCCCTGTCTCTAGTTTTCGGAAAACTCCTGAATCTCCCCTGAACAATTTAGCACTCCATTTTGAGGAACAATCCCCACCGCCAATTTATCTGGCTGAGCTGGACCAATTTATCTGGCCCGGTTCCTTTGTTTTTTGCCCGTCTCAGAAGCCTTATGTTTCTCGATTTAGTTTTCAATTGTTTAACTGGATTGACAAATCTTGATGCGTTTCCCTTGGACTGGAATGAGCTGATCAGGCAAATTCCCTGACCGGAGATTCACGGGAAGTGTCCCAGATATTTATCTGACGCAGCGGAATTCACAAAGAGATTAGTTGCGTACTAATCAAAACGAAATAGGTACTCGTAGCCACGAGCAGTTCTTGAATCCACAAGAAAAATAGACAAAGTCTGAATATTATTGATAAAAAAATGCTTAAAAGTTGAATAATTGAATAGGTTACAGCCCTTTTTATAAGACCCTAACCCTAGAAATCCTACTGTAAAAGAAATAATAAATCATACCAAAACAAGCGGCATTAAATAAAAGATATTTCCTAATTAATTAAAATAAAATCCTAATTCTTGTAGACCAAAAATCCTAATAAAGGCAGAAATCAAAATCAAACCAAATACGGAAAGTTAATAATTCTAACCTAAACGAAAATATTCCTAGCCAAAATCTTATTTTAAAACAATAAAAATAAAATACAAAAATTCTCCATTTTTGTCCTACATCAATTTAGACCACAAAAGAACTCGCCCTCGAGTTCTCATTAGAAACTTGCCACCTTCCATTCCAAAGAAATAGGTATTTGGAATACTTCAACCTCTCGCTCGTCTTCCCAAAGAAATTTAGAAAGAAGTACACTCGCCAAGGTGTTGTCTTTGCGCACTTCAACTGATGGACAATATCCACGATACGAGAATTGAGTAAAAACTCAAACTGCTCCAACCCAAGAAAATCAATAAATTGAACGTCATACAGAAATTCCAGTTTTTCTTCATGAGGTCCATTAACTAGACCACTAATATTCCCCTCAAGTGATGAATGTTGACCGATAAGAGCTTTGAGGTGATGCCCATTGGTTGACTCATGTGCCCCCGCGTCCCGCCTATCATCTTTTTCCTTCGAACTCTCTTCAATTTCACAAGTTATTGCTTCCCAATTAGCAACTGAAAGAATTAACTCAGCTGGGCTATCAACAAACATCTCCTCTTTCCCCCCATCCTCTTTCTCTCTAATATTACTTGGGATGTTTTCGGTAAAATCATCTCTAGTCAGCAAAACCCAATTGTCGAGGTCAACGTGATCCACTTGAAGCAAGCTCGGCTCCTCTTTAACACAAATTTTAGTATCAACCATCTCCAATGGATAACTGTTTTGGCCCTCAACAACTTGATCGCCAACTTCTGTTTCAATTTTTTTATCAACAACTCCCTCTATGACCACCTTATCAATTTCTTCAATGACATCTTTGGCAAGAGTAGTTGTATTCTGTTGATTTGATCCGTACTTTTCATCCAACAATTGTTTATAATTATGCGGCAAAAATCTCTCCATCAGACATTTTTTTATTCTTGACCATGCACAAATATGGCGTTTGTTCTGTTGATCTCGCAAAGATTGCAAGTCTAACCACCAATCTAGGGCTGGACCTGTAAGCTTTAACAACACGTACTTCCACTTTTCTCCATTCGAGATTTTCATACACTCAAAAGCATCCTCAAGATTAAGTATCCAATCTAGAATATCCTCAAAATATTCAGAACCACTAAATTTAGGTAAATTGTTATAATACCTGAAATTTGCTTGTCGCTTTATTGACTGATAATCATCGTGGTTCTCGAATAACTCGCCTTTAAATTCATTCTTATTATCATAGTGATAATAAGAATATCCTCCAAAGACGTTTTGGTGAATAGGTTGGTTGCAGGCAAATCCCTCAACGCGGTTCCTATTCTGGTTAGGAGGTTGGCGATGGGCAAATCCCAACGTGTGATCCTTCTCAACCCTTTCTGGCCTTTGGCGATTTTGTATAGTCAATCCCTGCAACAACTCACGGATCTCTGCGAACTGAGTGCGAGTATCCTGACGGAACTCGGCTAACTGAGTGCTTCGATTCTGCAACTGTATTCGGTTATCCTCCATCATCTTCCTTAGGTCAGCAAGCCCATGACCAACGTCAATGGGTGTGTCTTCAACTTTGCTTGGTGTCATCAAACCAGGAAAAGCGTGGCTCTGATACCACTTGACGCAGCGGAATTCACAAAGAGATTAGTTGCGTACTAATCAAAACGAAATAGGTACTCGTAGCCACGAGCAGTTCTTGAATCCACAAGAAAAATAGACAAAGTCTGAATATTATTGATAAAAAAAAGCTTAAAAGTTGAATAATTGAATAGGTTACAGCCCTTTTTATAAGACCCTAACCCTAGAAATCCTACTGTAAAAGAAATAATAAATCATACCAAAACAAGCGGCATTAAATAAAAGATATTTCCTAATTAATTAAAATAAAATCCTAATTCTTGTAGACCAAAAATCCTAATAAAGGCAGAAATCAAAATCAAACCAAATACGGAAAGTTAATAATTCTAACCTAAACGAAAATATTCCTAGCCAAAATCTTATTTTAAAACAATAAAAATAAAATACAAAAATTCTCCATTTTTGTCCTACATCATTATCTCTCTCATAACCAACAATACCATAATTGTTTGGTACTATAACTGTACAACAGTTGATTTGTTGCCTAATATGTTTTCTGGCAATTGTTTGTTCATGTTTGGGTCGAGCAAAATGGTTAAGATTGTGAATTTGAGATCTCAACATAAAATTAAATATGTGCTGCAATGTCTTACTTTAAAAGCATGATTACTCTAAGACATGTTTATCTGTTGATTGAGACAGGCTAGTTGTTTACTGCAATTATCTTCCATGGCCTGAATTATGGGTGGATCATCACATTATGGATGTTTGCCTTCCATTGGCAATATCTCAAATATAGCTTTATTGTTACTGGATGTTGAAATTTTGATATTAGGAATGCTAGAGAGGGAATAGTTTCTGTTGCGGAAGATGAATTTGTTGTAGTTGCCATTGATGTAGTGCATTTATGTTTGCCTGAGATTTTCAGATTAAGGAATTAAAACTGCTTAACTTTGTCCTTATTGTATACAAACTATGTTGCATCTCCACGATGATTCATCACTCTCATCATTGTTGCTCTGATCGCATGTGGAGCAATATAGGTATTTACAGAAGATGAAAAAAAGAGAGAGCAAGAGATAATATGTTGATTGATTATTCACAATAAATTAGGAAGTCTACAATCTACAATCAATGGCAGAATTAGGATCTTGACAGATGGTGACCAAACTAAAAGATATGGTAATATACTTGGATGTAAGGGGACCCTAGTAGATTTATTATAGTTACTATTTTGTTAATAATAACATAGCTGCTCAACAGTTGAGCCTCAACTATATAGAAGATTATAGAATGTAAGAATATTTTGAACTTTCGTTGCTGTCTACAATGCAGAGTATGTCAGTATACAACTCAGCTACCTATCTGACTTACCGTATTCAGATTCCTTTCTAAATAACCAAGGCTGATGTGTATAACTGCTATCTGATTTTTGTAGTCTACACTTTAACTGCCTTCACTTGCAGCATCCTGTATCAATTTCTTACAGTCTGACCCGCTTTCGTTGCATTTCAGATAACTGGAGTGTGAAGGCGATCCGAAGGAAGACAACTGGGACGGGTCGTATGAGGTACCTACGCAATGTACCTCGCAGATTCAAGAGTGGCTTCATAGAAGGTAATGAATGTTATTAATTGTATCAAATATTATTCACATCCAAAGGCATGTGTCACATGTATTCCTCTTCTTTTTTGTAAAGCTTATATATATTTTTGGTCCTTATAAAATACTACATGTTTCAAAATTGTCCCTGAAATTGTTTGTTTGGATTTCATCCTTGTAATATTTGTTTCCGTGAACTGAGTGACTGGAAGTCCATACGTGAACGAAGCTGACGTGGTGACGACCTTTGAGATAAATGTGCAGTTATTCTGCTATTACTGCTTGTTAGCAAAATGTCCCTGCCATCACCACTCAGGCTTCTGATAGTCCAAGTTGGCATTTTCCGTCACTGAGTTGATGAAAAGAATAACATTGAAACCGACAAGATATCACAAAGATAACATCGAGACAATAATTTTCAGGAATGATTACAAAACTTTGGTTACTTTATGAGGACCAAAAAAGCAGATAAGCATTTTGCTAATTTGCTTTATTTGTTGGCATCTTTTGTTCAACCAGGGGCCCAGGCAGCTCCGAGGAAGAAGGGAGCTGCACCTGCTGTTTGAGGCGGTGCTGTAGTGACCGTTGTTTTGGCTTCTAAATTATAGTTCTGTTGGCATTTTCAAACAGCATTAATTTTGTCAGGAAAATCATATGGACAGTGTTACTCCAACTTATGCTTAGTTTCTGCTTGTGTGATTTCGATTGTAGTTGATTTAAGATCTTGATCCGGGAGGATGGTCAATTGTTTTGAATCTGCATTGTCACGAGGCTTTAATGAGATGGCGTGTTTTCTATTCTCATTTTGGTGGCACTTAAAAAATCCATCGATCCACCCAGCATGAGTGGAGTGCACATGACAAAAAACCACGGTGGTCAACAGAGAAATCTTTTGGGTTCGACAGTAAGGGATGTCCGGGTCAGCTTACGGGCACTTCAACTATTCTCCTTTCCCGACCGGTCAAATGCAGGTCATTCACGTTGAGACTAGAGGATTCACAACAAGAGATTTTTCTCTCGTGACTTGACACCAAAAGGTTGTCAAGTTTTGAACTCATAATGTGTTTTTTATTCCAATCAAAGTGGTCGAAGATCTAAAAATAAATATCCGGATATACGTGTACCAAATTTACATGGACACCAAAATCCTTTCTCAAGGACTCTAAACTAGAATTCGACTAATTTTAGTATTCATTACTATTGTTCAATTTTGGATACCTTTTTTTAATTCATACAATAAATTTCTTATTTCAGCATTTAAGCAATCAAAAAAAGAAGAAGATACACAATTGTTATTTTGATGAATGGACCATTTAACAGCATGGAGGATAGCTAAGATCTCCGTTTGCAGAGGACTCAAACTATAACAAGAGCTCGAGTTAAGCATGGAGTCTATGGACCATAGAACCATCCGGGTGCTTCGTGAAAAAATCGAGGCCACTCCAACTCCAAGGATTTCCCTCCTTCCAAGCACCCGGATGGTTCTATGGCTTGATAATAAAAGATGGGAATTGGAGGCGGATTCTCTGAAGTCCAACTGCAGAGAGTCCCTGCAGTTCAATCACAGTCGTTTATCTTTGCATCCAACGGTCCAAACTCTAAGGAAAAAGTTTTTTTAAAAATCTCAACCGTTAAAAACACCATCCGACGATTACGATCACTTGAACCGCACCTCTGTAGTCCAAGGCCTGATTGTTTTCCAAGGGAAGGTGACCCTTGGGTTGGCGTAATAGTCCGGGATGACCATAAGTAAGAGACTGGACGGGATCGGCTCCCCAGTTGGAGGCTTTTTTAACACTGAAGTATTGTCCTCTGCATTTGCATGAACCGTAGTGGCCAAAAAAAGCGTTGTCCGAGAAAACTTTCTGGTTTCTGTCTGATGTGAAACGGCCCAATGCAGGCCATTGTTCGGACGTTCAACATCGTTTGGGCTTTCGAATTAATTCTTTATTTTTCTGTTTCAGAAAATAATTGAACTTTCCGTTCTGCTGAAAAAAATATTTAATGTGGTGTATTATGTGAGAATGATATTTCCATAAGATACTAAATAAGTACTTAAAAAGTAAAAACCTTAGCGGAACAAGACTTAATTGAATTTTTAAACTTTTCCCTCTACTCTCTCATCCTCTCCCCCAGTTTGTGGATCCCTCTCTCCCGATGCGCCGCCGTTGCGGCGTTTCGCCGTGATGCCATCGCCAATTGCGGGTTGGCGCCTCCAATGTGGTTTGGGTGTTGTGGAAATAAGGACCAAACCAAGAATACAAACACACACAAGACAAGATTTATCGCTTATGAATAAGGTACGTCCACAGGAGGGGGCAAGTGGATTTTTATTATAGAGGAGGAACATGATTACAAAATTACTCGAACTCACACTCACTCACAGACTGATACAAATGCATACATATGCTGCTCTCAAACTCTCTCAGATTTTCAGATGCTCTATCATTCTCTTTTTGACAGAGCCTCATAGGAGGAGCTCGGCTCCCTCCCGAAGGAGGAGCCCTCACACTGCTCTACTCTCTCTACGCTGCCTCACTCTCCTTTTTGGTCTCTCACTCAAGAGAGATACAAAAACCCAAAGCAGAGGACATTCCAACATTGGGTGCCATTATCGGGCTGTTTTTGCTGCTGCATTTTTCATCTGGCCGGTTTGGTATTTATCCTTTCAGTTGTTCCTCCTTTCTGCGATCACCGTCTCTTTAGCCATCGCTGTTGTTCTGGCTACCCCCTGTTACCGTAGCTGCTCCTCCTGTTCCTATTCGTCTCTTGCGATCTCATCGGGTGCCGTCTTTCGCCGTTTCTAGCCATTGCCGTCTTGATCCACTTTCGTCTTTGGCCTGTTTCTTGTTTTCTTTTTCCCAACTCTTGGTTGGATTTCCTCCCTCCTCTTCCTCGATGTACTCTATTGAGTTTTTCTTAATACAAAGTATAAATTTTTTTGCCAATAAAAAAATTACTTGGTCGAGACAATTCCATATTGGGCTAGGTTTTACCAGTAATTATGTTCTGTATTCTAGTTTTCAAATTTGAGCCTCTCAAACTCTGCTTTAAAAAAAAAAAAAACCGTCCGGCACCGCTGCCAAGCACCCTCGCTTGGCAGCATCCCTCAATCCGTCGCATTTTGCCACTGCTAAAATTCTGACTCCGTCCCTGACCGCGGGGTGCGTTGCTGAGTTTTGATAATCACAAAACATAGAGCCTTCTCTACATTGTGTTCAAATTTACCTAATAAACAATCATAAATTCTCGGCCAATCCTTCCAATTATCTATGCAATAGGCGGATAATTATTTCCCAAGTGGTGCGGAAAAAACATACACTTGGTGACAACTTCTCCATGCCTGAGAAATGTTTGAAGACAAAAAAATTAAAATTAAAAAGTTATTGCATATCAACGTGACTACATATTTGAATAGTTACGCTTTTATATAAAAAAACTAATTGAAGTAATTAAGCAATGGGTTTCCTTAGAGGGAGGTGCTCAGGGTGAGAAGGTGGGAATCATATATGGGATGCTCATCGCTAAGATTGTCTTATTAGTATACATATAGTTCCGAGGTAACGTGGTTGTAATTGGGGTGAACGCTTGCATAGTGATGCCCATCCCGACTGATCCGTTCATATCCGATCCGTTACCCATCTCGAAGGGGGGATTTCACAGCCATTGCAACCAATGTTATTAATCCCGTACCGTACCGGCCGGTACGTACCGGATTTGGAAGAAACCGGTACCCTAACCCCCCAATACCGTTCCGGTCACAATACCGGTCGTTACCGCTCGGTACCGGCCGTCTCGGGAAATACCGGCCGAGACAAGGTTACAAGGTTACCGGAAAAACCGTCCGGTATTCTGCAGAGCAGTTTTTTTTTTTTTTTGCTTTTTTCTGGCAAATTTTTTTCCTTTTTACTTCTGGGCATCGTCGAAGAAACACGAAGGGAGAGAAGAAAAGAAAAGAAATGTAAGGGACACAGAGAGAAATTTTTTAGCAAAACGTGGGCTTAACTATATTACGTGCACGATGCTCAAATCCCGGATTTGCACCCCCTCTGCGCGCGAATAACCCGTGACGCGCACCCAGTTAATTGGTTTCCGGATCAGTTTTTCCAAATTGCCTTCGGCCACGGCCCATTTTCCTGAGCGCGGAGACCTCTCCTTGGGTCCTTCTTCACAAGCCCACTAGTGTGCAAAGTCATTTAAGATGGAAAAGAGTTTTATAACTAGGCAGTCTAGGCAATGTGGGACAAAAGGCAAATACATAGGTATTTTATGATGAATTGCATGGTATGGGGGATTTTTTTGATTTATAATTATATATAATTATTATATATATTGTAGTTGCGGTAAATCCGAAACGGTACCCGGTATTTGACCGGTACCGGTACGTACCGTACCAGTAGAAAAATCGGTACCATGGCCGGTACGGTATTCAGAACATTGATTGCAACCATTTAGCACTTCCTATCAGTAGAAAGGTGGCACATGCATGCATGCGTAGGTATGCGCACATCCAATATAGTTTTTTTTTTTTGCTCGGAAAATGAAATATTTTATAAAACTCGAAAGGGGTACATCGAGGAAAGAACACCGAAAGACAAAGCTCGGTAGAGCCCAAAATTACAATCACATCCAACCGACAGTTGGATGCCCACCTGAAAACTAGGTTACAATTTCAGTTTTCGGATACCATCTAAAAAGAACTTGAACTCCTCAACGGTGTAGACCTTGATGTCGAACTTCGCCTTCATCCACATTGCAACTCTTGTTTTGACTAAATCCCCTACCTCCCAAACTTGTTTCAAAGAGTTGTTGAAGATATTGTCGTTCCTAACCAACCAAAGGGACCACAATGTTGCATAGAAACAAGCTTCCCATACATTTTTCTCCAGGTTGTAAAATCCATTATCAAACCACCATTCGGCTAATTCTGGTACAGAGCTTGGGCTAACCCAACTGAGGTTCCACCAATCTAATATTATTGACCAAACACTCCACGAAAAGTGACATTGGAGAAACAAGTGCTTATGAGTTTCAACATAAAGAGAGCATAAGGGGCACAAAGCTAGTTGACTATCATTGATCAGGTTTCTACTGAGGAGGACTGACCTGGTTACTGCTCTTTCCTTAACAGCCATCCAAGCAAAGATTTCCACCTTAGGGGGGCCCAAATTCTTCCATAGAGAACCCAACAACTTACTGCTCGAGTGGGTTTGTTGTTCCCATTGCCCATAAGCTGACTTGACTGAAAAAATTCCATCACCCGACCACCTCCATTGCAGAGTATCCGGCTTCGAAGGGTTTAGAATAACTCGTTGAAGTCTCTGTTTCAAGTTATCCATCTCTTGCTTCTCACGCCCAAACATGTCCCTTCTAAACAATAACTCCCAAGACCCCTCGGTCCTCAAATTACAGATCAACACCTCTTTTTGAGTAGATAAAGAAAACAGTCTGGGATAGACTTCTTTCAATGAGGCTTCACCTAACCAAACATGTTCCCAAAATACAGTTGCATCGCCGGAGTTTACCTGGACTCGAAAGCTGTCTCGAATGGAGTAACCCAAATCGGATGAGGGGTTTTCCAAGGAGCATATATCTGACCAAATTCTTGATGTTGATCCAGGGCCATTAGCATAGGGCAGCCAACAGTTAGTATCCAAACCGTATTTTCCTCGAATCACTTTCACCCAAAGAGCTTCTTTATCCTTGCCAAATCTCCACCACCATTTTGCCAAGAGAGCTAGGTTCTGTTGGACCATTTTCTTGACCCCCAGTCCTCCGTTAGATTTCTTCCGAGTAATCTCATCCCACTTGACCACGTGCATTTTCTTTTTGTCATTCGAGTCACCCCAGAAAAATTTTCTCTGTAGTTTCTCCAATTTCCTCGCAACAGCTACTGGCATTTTAAACAGAGACATAAAATATATGGGGATGTTTGCAGTATTGGAATTAATAAGAGTCAACCTTCCCCCTGTAGAAATACAACGAGTACGCCAAATACTCAACATCTTCTCCGTCCTTTCAATTACGGAATCCCAAGTTTTGATCCTCCCTGGATTAGCACCTAAAGGCAAGCCGAGATACTTGATCGGTAACTGCTCCACTTTACAACCCATGATCTGGGCCAAGGATGAGGTTGTTTCTTGTGGAATGTTCACTCCACAAAGGGAACTCTTCGAGAAATTAATTCTCAGACCAGACATCAATTGAAAGCACCGCAAGATTCTTTTAATGTTTGCCATCTCCTCTGGATCATTATTGCAGAAGAGAATCGTATCGTCCGCAAATTGTAAATGGGAAATATTGACTCCATTACGCCCCACTTTGGTTCCTTTGATGATATTTCGGTCCTTTGCTCGATCTAGCATTATGTTGAGGGCCTCCGCAACAATATTAAAGAGGAATGGAGATAGGGGGTCACCTTGCCTCAGCCCTTTTTGAGTGTGAAATTCTGGTGAGGGTGATCCATTGATCAAAATAGACATGGAAACCGAAGAGCAACATTCTAAAATCCAATCCCTCCATCTATCCCCAAAGCCCAATCTTGATAGCATACTACTGAGAAAGCTCCAATTGACACAGTCATACGCTCTTTCAAAGTCTAATTTTAAGATGAGGCCCCCTTTCGCCCTGTTTTTCCAGCTGTGGATAGCCTCATTGGCTATGAGGACACCATCCAGAATTTGTTTCCCATGAACAAAAGCAGCTTGAGTCTCCCCAATTACTAATCGCATCTGACCCTTAATTCTATTCGCTAATACTTTGGATAGAATTTTATAGACCCATCCCACCATACTAATGGGTCTGTATTCCTTAAAGGAAATAGGGCAAGGTACTTTAGGAATAAGAGAGACGAAAGTGGAATTGATACCTTTAGTAAGCTTCCCATTTGAGTGGAACTCTGAAAAAAATTTGATGACATCCTCCTTCATGAAGACCCAGCCTTTCTTAACAAAAGAAAAATTAAAGCCGTCTGGTCCCGGGGCTTTGAAGCTGCTACAATCTTGAAGGGCTGCCAGAATTTCCTTCTCCTCAAAAGGTTTTTCAAGTTGCAATGCACTCTGCTGATCCAATTTCCTAGAAAAAAGACCTCCCAGATCCGGTCTGACCCTTCTTTCTTCTGCAAAGTTAGCCCGAAAGTATTCAGATGCCGCTTCTTTGATCTGATCTGGTTCCACTAGCACCCTCCCATTTACCCTTACCGACCCCACCAAGTTCCTCTTGAATCGATTGTTTGTTGAGATTTGGAAGAACCTGGTGTTTCTATCCCCCAGTTTCAGCCAATTAATACGGGATTTTTGCTTCCAGAATGATTCCAGCAAGTTAGAGAGCCTCCAAAAATCTGACTTTAGGGAGCACCACATCGCTTTTTCCTCTTCATTCAGTTGCCTAGCTTCAGATAGGGTATCAAGATGGTGAAGTTTGGCTTCAGTGTCTTGAAGAGCGCAATTGATATCCCCAAAGTCTTGTTTATTCCATAGTTTCAGTCTATCCTTCATTGCTCTCAGTTTCTGAACGATGATGAACCCCGCCCAACCTTGCACCGGAGCCTCCTCCCATGTTTCTTTGGCTACCTTCATACAATTAGGGTCAGAGAGCCAAATGTCCAAGAATCTGAATGGCTTTGGACCCCAATCCCTATTATCACTCAATAACATAATAGGGCAATGGTCTGAAATTGGTCTTGGCAAACCCCATTGTGTAACCCGAAACATATCAAGGAAGGATTGGGATATCAGAAATCTGTCCAGTCGGCTGTGAATGGCATTGTTCTGGTAATTGGTCCAGGTGAATTTCCTTCCCTGCATAGGAATATCCAGCACTTCCATGTGGTCACTAAATTCCAAAAAGTCTTTCATCCCCCTGTCTAATCTCAGACATCCCACTCTTTCAGATACCTCTCTTATTTCGTTGAAATCGCCCCCAATACACCACGAATCCGTATAGATTGCTTTACAGGCCAGTAATTCATCCCAAAGACCACGGCGGGCTAGAGCAACATTAGGAGCATAGATATTCACAATGACACATGGGAAGTTATCGATGGTCCCTTGTAACAAAATGAAAGATCTATTAACAATCACATTAACTGGTTTAAAAAAAGAACTATTCCAGATAGTTAAAAGACCCCCTGATGCACCCTCAGAGTTCGAGCAAGCATAATCCACATTACAAGCACCCCAAATTCGTTGAATTGCTAAACGATCCACAGCTTCTAACTTTGTTTCTTGGATAAACACCATGTCCGGCCTTTTCTTTTTAATCAGTTTAGACAAAAATCGTTTTTTCGAAAAACTCCCCAACCCTCTAATATTCCATGACAATATCTGCATAAAAGATTAAACCCAGATTTGATCACCGAAAAATAAAGATTCAGCTACCCTAAATTCCTCTCTCCTTATCACGTAGGATGGCAGCCTCCTTAGCCTCAAGCTCTATCATTTTCTTTAAAACCCTTTCATCATCAGGAAAAAAATTAACATTCAGTTCAGCCCCAACAGCCATAGTTGCTCTTACCTCGTCAATGATACGCTGAGAGCTCTCAATTGAGTCAGTAGAGGATTTAGATTCAGTCTCCTCCTCCTCTGATTCGCCCGATATCTCCTCATGGATTTGAATGAGGTTGGACAGCTGCCTGCGACGACTTCTTCTGCCTTCTGCTTTTGAAAGATCCACCATGAGCTTGATTCCGTTGAGTGGCGTTCGGACCCCCACCTGCGATGGCCGAACAGAGTTTGATCTCTCTGGGATTTCAGAGACCAGCGACCGAGGATTGTGAATGGGCAATAAAGGTAAGGGCCTTTTAGTGGGTCTATGGGCCTGGGATAGTTGCACCTCCATTTCACCCATAATCTGGGCTGGGCCGAGGCTCTTCTCAACAGAGGGGAATTTATCTAAGCCCACAATTGGGCTTAGAGGTAGCCCATTTTGAGTTCTCATCTCTTGCCCATCTTGGGCCCCCAAGTCTGCCGATTCCTCCACTAGAGATTCAAAATCCCCTTCAACAGCTATAATACCTTCTCTGCCCTCCATTAAATGCATGTCTACATCCCCTTTCTTAGAGCCTTGAACCTTGTCCTGACACGACTCTACCCTCTGTCCATCTATCATCTTTGTAGCACTGTTTGTTCTGACTTCTTCACCTACCCCCCTTCTCTCATTGGTGGGTTTTGGAAAACAACTTTCCACATCATCATCTTCAACCTCCCTCCTGAAACCCTTCGGCCCCCAACCACCTTCCCTCTGCACACCTTCAAAAATCTGAGGAAGCAACACCTCCTTATCAATCTCGTCAGGATGAGCAAAAGAGGCTTCCTCTATCACCCACACATTATACCGCACCCCATTCACCTCCATTTGAATCCATCTATCGATCTTTGAGAGTTCCTCAGTAGCTATGAGGATTTTTCCTTTTGCAAATGAGCGGTCTTTTAGAGTTTCATTATCGAACATAATGAAACTACCCCAAATCTCCCCAATGCTCTTGAAAGATTCAGCATTCCAGGAGTTAAGAGGCATGCCAATACATTTCAACCACACGAACCTTTCAAAACTAGCCGGCTCGCCCTGCCACGGTTTCACCATAGTAAACCATCGTTCCATCCATTTGCTTTTAATGAGATCGTCCCTGATTTTACTGTCAGGAAAGGTAATGAGGACATATCTTCCTCCCATTGCTCGGAACTGGACATCCTTCTCATAAACCTTGTTGAAACTCTCCTTCAGAGTATTCAATGAGACCACCCTGCTCATGGAAGCCATTGCACTCCTCTGCAACCAGCCGCTGCCACCACCATTAGATTGAATAATGATCTCCTTTTCCTTTGAGGGTCCTAGATTAGAGGTCTCTCCTCTCAACACTTGAGCAAAAGAAACCCCATGGGATTTCTTCTTCCAGAAAGACTCCCCACCCCCATTAATGATATGTGGTCCACCGCCTCTATTAGTGCTTGTGTTAAGCCTCTGACCAGATCCAAGTACCACGTCCTTGGTAAACCTGGGCAGTTTGGGTTTCAAGATTTCTTTCCTTTGGTCAAAACAGGCCTCCTTGACATATAATCTCTTGTCATCCACCCAAACTCCATTCATTTTGGACACTGCCATGGCAGCTGACACATGGCATCCATACCTGACGAAACCAAATTTACCACCTGTGCGTTTACTCTTCTTTGTTGGAATGAATGCATCCTTGACTACACCAAACTTATTGAAAGTCCTTGAGAGCCAGATTCGATCCCTTTCCTCAGGAATATTGTCAATGAACAGAGTAAAAATGTCCTCTACCTCTGTTCCTCCACCAATATGGGCTCGGTGGTTCCTAATTACTGGAACCCAACCACCTGGATCAGTCACTCTCTCACTCTCTCTTTCTTTTTCTCTCTCTAGCTCTCTCATCGTGCTCTTAAAGATCTTATATTTTGATAGAAAGTTAGCTGTCACATCCAATATAGTTCCCACATCAACACAGTACTGTTTGATCATACAACACAGTTACACAGTACTGGACGTATGGTTGGGATCGCCGACGGGTACCGCCACGTGATACCCGTTGGGCACTCAAAAATTTCTTGATCAAAATAAGGCGGCAAAGGTGAGAGAAATCTCCAACTTAACATGCATTGCTTGAAATCGGCTTTTTCCTGTGGACCTGTGGTGCTCTTTCTGTTTTACCACTTCTAGCTCTCTCAACTTCTCTGCCAATTTGTCGAGAGCTTCTCACTCTCTCATCTCTCTGCGCATTGTTGACTGCTCTCTCTCTCTCTCTCTCTCTCTCTCTCTCTCTCTCTCTCTCTCTCTCTCTGCAAACAGAAGAGCATATTACGCTGAATTTTCAGCTGCTACTATTCTTATGCTACCTTGAATACTGTTATGTTTAATCTTTTGTCTGCGTTTTCCATTTTCATACAAAGCATGCAGGAGTATTATTTTCTTGTTTTGATCCTCAAAGCATTAATTCGTTCCGACGATTTTATCGGAAAGTGCTTAAGAATCTTGTTTCCCTTTGTCAGGATTCGAGGCTCGAGACTAGGGTTTCTTAACTTCCTATTTTGCTGATGAAAACTTTTCCATTCATTAGGGGAAGTGATCAACTCGTGATCAGTCATCAGTATGAAGACTTAATTAATTCAGAAGTTTTGAAGTAAAGTACTCGACAAATCTTCTAGTAACTCCAAAGTTTGGAGGCCTCCGTAAGATTCAAAAGTTGGTGAACTTGTGCGATTGTTGGTGAACTGCACTTGTGCGTACAAAATGTGTGTGAAATTTTTGGATATTGGGTGGGTACCACATGGCTGTGCCAACTCGACGCATCTGGATCGCCCAAAAATGTGTTGAATGGCCCAAATTGAAATCCTCTATCTTCTCTCACTCCACCACTCTCTCTCCTCTTTCTCTCTCCAAATTGTGTTAGAGAGGGACAATTCTGGAATCATAAAAAATATTAATTGCATGTACATTCATGTACATACAACCTCAAAACCGACAGACAACAAAATATATTCTCATTTAGCCATTAGGTACTACCAGCATAGCTTACGGGAGAAAACAATGGTACCTTTTTCTCATGTGTATATATATATATATATATTTTTTGCACGTTGCAGCATTCTTTTTTAGTATGTTCGTATTTCATGGTAAACCTAAAAAGTATATGGTACGAGAAATTTTTCATTGCCGGGTGTGTACCACGTCACCCGGCTGACGTGGTGTCCGAGCAGGCACATTCAAGCCGTCCAAAATTGTATTGGACGGCTCAGATTGAAACACTCTCTCCTCTTACCCCACACTCTCTCTCTTCTTTCTCTCTCATTTTTCTCTCTCCAAATCCGAGCCGTCCAAAATCGAAATGGACGGCCCGGATGCACCGAGCGGGCACCACGTGGTACCCGGTCGGCACTGAAAAATTTCTCATATGGTACACATAGTTTGGTGGGAAATGCTACGGTGTCCGGCCACCTGCCATTTGGGGACACCGTAATTTTTGGCGTAACCGACCATTACAAGCATAACCAAGACCAGTGATATGTATAACCAAAACCTTACAAAGGCATAACCCCCAAAATCCCCAAAACTTCTGGGAATTTTGAGGATTATATTTTTGTAAGGCCGTGGTCATACATATCACTGGTCTTGGTTATGCTTATAATGGTCGGTTATGCCAAAAATTACGGTGTCCCCAAATGACGGGTGGACACCTAGTTTTGTACGGTAATACACGGGTTTTTGGTGCATGATCGCATTTTTTTAGTGTACGGCATGGATATATTTTGGCTTATTAGTTATGCATTTTTATGCTACCATTTACACCTTTTTTGGATGAAGTCACGAATAGAGTTCTACGGTAAACTCAAAAATAGTTACACATTTTTTTTGGGTTAATTAGTTATGCATGCAGTTTTCTATTTTTTTGGGTCACTCGGAGTCCGAACAATTTACGCACACAGCAATTAATTTTTCGTGGACCAATCACACTGTTCACTAACAGAAGAGTACCGTTAAGGCCAGAGAATGACAATTTATAGACTAGTCCCAAAAGAGTTGTATAGCCTTAACCACCAAGCCCTGAGAGATTCGAAATAGAGACCTTAGGTAAAGCCGCGTAAGTCCTTTTGGGACTACAATTAATCTTGACATGTACAGTAATTGTTAGTAGTTGGGATGCTTGCGCCCATTGTGATGCCGATAGGATTTGGGTCTCTTTAATTGTCGTAATTTGTTTTCAATGATTAATAGAGTTTCCAAACAAACATATAGGTCATAAAAAATAAAGGGAAATGATATTAGCACTCCAAAAATTAATGCAGACACTCCAAAATCAGTATAATTCCAAAGTCACTTTCCATTCTAAAAAGGCGTGTCGAGTTTTTCCCACAATTATGTGCCTTTCAAATGAGTATGCCGACATTGGAATTATGTATTTATTTATTCGAGGTGGAAATTAAGGGTGATAATTTTATGTTGCAATTAGAGCTCTTTTTGTGCTTAATGAAAATTTAGGTTTAGTAGTGTGTCACTGTTTTTCACTAAGGCTCTGTTTGTTTGGACGTAAAATGTTTTCCGGTAAAATGTTTTACCTATTTTTCGGTGTTTGGTTGTGTAAAAAATGAGGAAAATATTTTACATGTAAAACATTTTCCATCAATTGGATGAAAATGACTTACCCTTAAATCTTCTGTAAGTTATTTTCCGAAATGAACCCACTGTCTTCTACTGCAATTCTCACTGCTCAATTTACTCGATCGTCAGTTCCGACTCACGTTCAATTCCAATAATCTCATATCTCTCCACCGTTTAAGCTCCCCATCTCTCTCTACACTATTTTGTTGATTTCTGAAAAAAAATTCAAGTGTCAACCAAACACCGAAAAATAAAAAGTTTGAAGTTTGTTTTCTGAAAAAACATTTTACATAAAAAATATTTTACATTGTAAAATATTTTACATCGAAACAAACGGAGCCTAAAGGAAAAAAAAAAAACTGATATTTGCACACACTTTCTTATCAATGCACTCTATAATTTGTCTTCTAATGTGTTTTGAATGTGTGAAATTTTACACACTGGGAGATAATTTCAGAGTGGATATCTAAAAAAATAAAGTGCAAAACTCATTTCCTAAACAATTTATTGGTGTCCCCCGGTTTCTTGAATCCATCGATCCACCCAGCATGAGTACACATGACAAAACACCATGGTGGTCAAGAACACATGCAGTTTTTTTTTTTTTTTTGGGTAAGGGATGTCCGGGTCAGCTTACGTGCACTACGATTATTCTCCTCCCCAGTCTAGTCAAAGGCAAGTTATCCACGCCGAGACTAGGGGATTAGCAAGAGATTTCTTTCTTGTGGTCTAACCCTAAGAGGTTGCCAAGTTTCGAACTTAGAATGTTTTTATATTTATTTCAAAAAAAAAAAGAAGAAGAAGCTAGGAGGTGAGAATAAGAAATACGTACCAAATTTTCAAGGACACCAAAATCCTTCTCAAGGACTCAAACTAGAACTCGACTAATTTGTATAGTATTCATTATTATTCAATTTTGGATACCTCTTTTTTAATTCTTCTAATAAATTTCATATAAACTAGACTTGTCTTGAGCGGTTTATTTACCTGTGAGCGGATCTAAACACATAAACCCTTTGATTATCGGATAGTATCCAACAAAGACACCAGGAACACATGAAAGGCTGCTATTTACGAGCAGTATATGGTTTTAACCACAGAAAGGATATACAACCAAGACTTCATGAGCCCATTAAAATCTTGGGCGCGATGGAATTAAGTCTCAAGGGAGTAGAATTAAGTCTAAAGGGGCTCCCCACGTCAAGCCCCTTGCTAATTCATCCAACCAGGAAGAGCTAGCGGATTGGCTGTTAAAACAATACGTCTATGCTTAAAAATTACTACTTAAGTGTATGACTCATGTAGCTACCTCCTACATCAGTCCTAAAGATATTTAAAGGAAGAACATAATGTTTTTTAACATGAGCTTTGAGTTCTAACAATTAAGAAACTCTTCATTTTATAATAAAAGGGATACTGATAGGCGCGCAATATCACAGATATAAGCGCCTAAGTAGGGCGTTTTAGCGCGTTAGAGGCGCGGTTTATTCCACTTTCCGCTTGATGTCGTGCTTTGTCTTGTTTTTGTATTTTTGTTAGTTTCGCAGGAAATAAGGTGGTTGTAGCGCCGAGTTTGGAGTGAGAGGTATTCGGAAAGGCCGTGATGGAGCTTGAGAGCGAGAAGGGTTGTGGAGTCTAAGTGTTGAAGTGAAATTGACGAGGAAGTCATCGTAGTCATTCGTGAGCGCTACAGAAAAGTGGTATAGCGCTCAGAAGTGGCATAGCAAGGCCCTCGAAGTGATCAGAGGATTGGCGAGCGCTACACCAAAAAGGGTGTAGCGCTACCTAAAGGCTAAGGGGGTCAACGGCCAAGCATCGGTCAACGGAAGTCAACACATCATAGGGATTCGCGAGCGCTACACCCTTTTTGGTGTAGCGCTACCGAGGGCTTATCATGCCTTGAACGATGCCGTTTTGGGTCGTTTAGGGTCCGATTCCGATTTATTTTAGGATTTTTAATTGTTTGTTAAAGGGGATTACTATATAAACCCCGTTTTAACTCGTAATTAGGGTTAGACATTCCATATTTACGTTTCGTTTAACTTTTGGCTGCTGTTCTTTTTGAGTTTTAATTGCAGATTCAAGTTTTAATTCCAGTTCTTCAGATTTTCCAGCTTTTAATCCTTGATCTTCTTTGGTGTTTGAATCCGTTCTTCTTCCGCAAATCTGTGGTATCGTATTTTATTTTTATTTCAATTGCTAAGTCATGTTTAGTTCTAAATATATGTTTGTTGCGTCCGTTAAAATTATGAGTGAGTAGTTTCATAGAGTGCGGCCGCGGGGCGAAGGCGCCTCGTGGCTAGACTAATTGATGTTTACCTCGGGTTCAATAAAACAGAACGTTTAAGCAATTTTGGGATACGAAAACTCTTCTAACAAACAAACCCAGGCATCGCCGGAATTCGAATGCGCACGGGGTCTGGTGACAGGTGGTGTGCATTTGTTAGGGATACTTTTTCCTATTCTAAAATCAACAAATTGAATAATTGTGGACCAAGTAAACATTGGTTAGGCTAGTTGCGGACGCTGGGTCCCACGGCTGTACTCTCCTTTTTAAATCCTTATTTAATTAATTCAGTTGGGTAATTTAGTTAGTTAATCAATCTCATTGAACAAGGGGTGGCTACCTAAGAGCCAGGTTAAACTAGAATTCAACACTTTTGAGTCAGCACCGTCCGTCCGTCTCTGTGGTTCGACTCCGATACTTCCGGATATTGTGCTACACCGATCGAGAGTCCTACGCTTGGGACGCGTCTTTATTTTAATACACCCGATCAAGCAGATACACCAGGTAAAACAACTGCAATCATCAATGAAGAGCACTCATAAATTGTAGCCATGAACAGAAGGGGTGAATGGCGTCCAAACATCACTGTGTACTAAAGCAAAAGGGTTATAAGTAATATCACTGAACAATAGTTGTTAAAAACCTACGATACACGAGACGTATCCTACAATTTGTATCGTCTCCTTCGGAGAACGATACGTATCCCACCCTGTATCCTTTTTGTATAGAAATCCTACGATACGACCGCGTATCCTTCGATTTATACGCGTATCTCAATTCGGTACATATCCTACGATTACTTATTGGGAAAAAGTCGGACCTTATTTCTGAAAGCGGAACCCCAAATGCATTAATCTAAGCCATTTGATCTAATTATGACATCTTTCAAACCATTTGATAAAATTCAACCTCAATGTAGGGCTTGTATGAAAGAAAGAACCGTACTTCGATTGTGTTTTGTTGCCTGACTTTTCTTTCCCTAGCAAAAGAAACATGAAGTCTTAATGTAGTAGGCTTCAATTGAGAGACTTGAAATTTTGCTTCTTAAAAACTTTTTTTTTTAAAGTAAACATAGTTTGTTGGTGTTATTAAGTGTATCAACTTTTTAATTGTATTTTCATATTAATTATGATTAACGTTGTTGAAGCATAAACTAAATTTAGTATTTTGGTACAAGAAAGTTAAGTCCAAACAAGTCCAATTGACAAAATCCAAAGATGAAAGATATTATTGAAGAAGACATAAATATCTAGTCTTCAAGAACACTAAAATATCTATCTCTAGAAGTTCTAGAATATCCTTGCGAAATATCTAGAATTTTTTGTTGAGAATTAATCACATGTATAATTCTAGAATTACCTCAAATCTTATCTTGTATAAAAATATCTTTGTACTAGAGCCTTCTATGGAGTAGTATAAATAGGGATGGGTCTAGCTATTTTCTACCAAGCCAAAAAAAAAAAAAGTTTGAGTTCCAGCGTAATACAAATAGTCTCATTCCCCACTCTTGTCTTAAGATACATGATACGTATCCCAATAAGATGTATACAATTAAAAAAACGATACAAGATACGTATCCCGATTTGAAAACATTGCATTAGAGAAGCATGGAGGAGGAGCTGCTGCCGATGCCACATATGCAGGGTGTTGAATTGTGTTGAGGCTGAATAGGAGCATCAAGCGTGTGCCACTCTCAAACGCACTGATTGCTCTTGCCACAGATTAGCGTGTAAGAGAAGAGGTTGGATTAAACTGGTCAGAGAACTAAGGAGAAGCTCTTCATCCTCTGTGAATGTACCTCCTCTAGAATTGTAATTGGTAAACCGCCACTCTAGTTGCTGAATTGTTCTATTTATATGGAAAAACTGATATCTTTGTAATTCAGAGTTAATCACGCGAATCTTCTATTTGATCTGCACATTGCCTTGATTAATTTCCTTTCTCTAATATCTTGTAAATCTTTTTTTGCAGTTTGTTGTTCTCCTATTGCGGCTTTGGAAGCTTGTGAACTCACTTACCACATAGAGCAAAATCGACGTCCACCCGGTCTGAGTTTACAACATTTAGTAAACCAAATTCCAGAAAAATATCTCAGTGAGTGTAGAGGTAAAACAAACCTGGATATTCTTTCATGTCAAGCTCATACAGCTTTGACTTTGAAGTACATTAAAAAATTTGGAGTTTGTACGAAGTCGGCCCTGAAGTTCGAGTGGTGTAAAAACAAGAAGAAGCCTAAAAAGACAATGATCATCTTTTACATTTTCTATATCTATGATTTAAAATCATGTGCAAAGAGAGCTAAATTTTTTTGTTATGTTGTTCTAGGGAACATGGATGAGAATAACAGATTTTGAGAAGTTCAACTTTAACGAAAAACCAGCAGCTGCTTCAGTTACAAGTTTGGTTTTCAATAAATAAATAAAAAAGTAGTTGAAGCAAATGAGATTATGAGACTAACCATAAATCTCAAACTCTAAACAGGACAACTAAGCAATCGAAAATAACACAGCCACATGTAGGTATATCACTCATTTTGCAAAGTGTTCATCACTTCATGGCCATTAATTTGGATCACTAAAAACCTGAGACCAACATTTAATGGAAAATAGCTAGTTGATAATAAGGGGATTCGGCGATTTGCAAAGTTTGCAACGTGCAAGCAATAAATTATCTTAGAACCTAACAAATTCATAATTGTTAACTATAATCCAATCTAAGCTTCTCATGTAATTTTACGACAAATGAAAAATATATGTAAATTAAGATTGCTTAGGAGGACAAGGGAAATGTCGTAATCAACTGTGGTGCATTTGAGAAATAATTCACGCAAAGAACTAGAAAAATAAATTTACTCGGCACAAAGCAATTATTTTTCAATTAAACTGTAGCCTTGTCTTACTTTTTCGGGCTTTACAGTGTCAATGTATCTCAACCTCTACCATGGACTATGCTTCATAGTTCATACAGAACCATTTATATTCATGAAGTCAAACTCAACTTACAAATTTGAGTTACAAGAGTTTGGATGTCTAGTAGGAAATAATAACATAAGAAATGAAGGAGAAAAATTGGGGTTACTTAGCAAAGGAAACCTAGAGAAATTCCAAAATCCTACAAAGATTTAGAGCAAGTGGAGCCTTACTGAACCAGCCATCACATGGTTCAAAGACTGATATACCCTCATCATATCTCTTGATTCTTCTTCTTTTTTAAATCTAACCACATCATCTCCTATACCAAAAATTGAATCCAAACCATTGATATTGTAAATTTTGACGAATACTACATCTATGCCAAAATTCAAGTCAATCAAAAAATGAAAAGCTCATGGTCGAATCGATTTTGTTATGAAATTAAAATTTCAAATTTGAATTTACTAAAAATTAGATCACTAGGTTATTGATGCTTGATCGAGATAATTTTTTTACAGAGATACTCTATTCTTTATTTAATACATTATGAACGTCTCAGATTATATTCTTGAGGCGTGTGAGATAAACCTCTGTTAATATGGATGGAAAATATGACAGCAGGAGGTCTATCTGCACATTTTCAAAATCACAGGTAGGTTATGTAGTCAATTTTGAACCATGAGGGAGGTATCCGCATATGGCGATAACCATAGGGAGTCAAAGTGGACTTTGCTCAAAACAACAGATCCTCTCAATCAAACGTTATGGGGGCGACTATTCGCAGCCCCGTATTTTCTCCCATAGCCCGTTAAAAAATTTCGAAGATTATATTTCGGTAACTACATGTCGAAAATATGTTTAACCTTCGGTAAACAACTGCCGAAAATATATTTCGGTAATAACTGTTGAAAACAAGATTATATTTCGGTAACTACATGTCGGAAGTGCACAAGAAATATATATTTCGGTAATTAGATGCTGAAAATGTATCTCAATTTTGGTAACTAATTGTCGAAAATGTATCTCAATTTTGGTAACTAACTGTCTAAACATATTTCGGTAGTTGGAAATTTTTAATGGGCTAAGGGAGAAAATACGGGGCTGCGAATAGTTGCACCCAACGTTATTCATTTAAGAAGTCCAAGTAAGGTACACCAAATTCAACTTTCACAATGACCAAAAAAACCAAATATGCCCTAAAGCCCCACCACCCTCTCATCGTCCTCATCCTCATCATTCACTTTGGACCTCAACCAGTCAGATTCTTCTTCCTCAACCTGTCCTCAGCCTATAATGAAGCCATCATACAAATGATCAAACAGCTTTCCAAAGGATCACAAAAGCAAAAAGAGAAGGCGCAACAAGAAATCATCATATAGTAAACAAACTAACTGTACTAGAATCATACCAATCCCTTCTTGTAAGCCTCGCGGTTTTTGCGGTATTCCACCATCTTTTCCTCAGCTATTTTCTCATAGGGTGCTTTTTTCTAATTTTTAAACAGCAAAACAAAAGAAAATATTAGATAAATTATCTTATTTCGGAGTAGTTACGATAATGGAGAGCAGATTGACTATTTTCCATTTCAACTAAATTACTAACAGCTCCGGACATGGATGTCCACTTCCTTGCAGAAGCCTGACCAACCTGATTTCAAATTGATGACATTACATTATTGCAGGAAAAAAATGCACATCAAAATGAAATTAGAATAATACAAATTTACGTCTGAGAAATTAAAAACCACTTACATCACTATCCGACGCGTTAGGATACTTCTCTTTGTATGTCTTTCTGAACTCCTCCCTAATATAACGAATAGATTGTTGCCTTATGCAAGTCCTAAATAAAACATACATCAATCAACAATTTTAAGAGAGAGAGAGAGAGAGATAGTACAGGAACCAGAAACTGGCAGGGGAAGGCTTCTTAGGCTTGTTAGGGTCTTCTGCTATCATCGCGTACTTGAAATTGGAGTTCACCCATTCTGTAAGGAAGACGTTACATATGCTAATAGAAAAACTCATCCAACTTGCATAGGACCAAGATATTCAGTATAGATAAATGCCTTCTTAATAGAGAGTATTAGTTTTTCCAGAAAAATTTTGCATAGCAAAGACATCGGGAGAAGGAAGACTAAACACACAAAGTCGTTTCCTTTCCTGCCCATTGCGGGACAATAAAATAACATACTGTCACAATCAAATTCCCCAAAACAGAGTCTTGACAATCCAACGACAATCTTAGATAGAAACACTAACCCTGCCTCCAAGGCTCCAACCAACAACAGAACCCTTCAGTGCCTGATAGATGCGTAAATACGGCTATTTACGCTCCCTAACTTGGGCTTGTTATGTCCGTTTAGTGTATTATTTGGAGTTTGATACCCGTTTTCTCGTTTCAGGACTTAGGAGCAACTGATTGATATTTGGAGCCTAGGCAAACAAAATAATTGAAGAAATTATGTTCTCTTGTAAAGTAGACTTCTTCAGAACATTACCCTTTACATGGAATTTGATTTGCCCAAGGAAATGTTTTGTTAGAGCTAATTGGCCAATGATACAAAATGGCGGCAACTTTGACTTGGAAACTACTATTGAGGGATTTGTATGGGCAAGTACTGCCAAACGAGGGAAGACGAGGGAAGAGTTAGGATTACAAGAGAACACTTCCTTTTCAACACCAAGGAGGAGTTTGGTGCATTTACAAAAGGCAGTGTTTTTTGGGCACAAATGGGGACTTTTTACACAGATAGTTCTCGGCTGTGGCGGAGTGAAAAACTCCATGATCGGCTAAACGCTCCAGCGAGGGTAACGAGAATTGCCTCTTCAAGTAGTATAATTGTATAGACTTTTAGGTTTCTTTATTCAACTTTTGATTGTGTGACTGATGTAGGACGGTTTTAGGACACTTAGTATTGCCGCCTAGAATAGGAATCGTGGTGGTTTTGGGTGGGGAAATAAGAATATAACTTGGATAAGCGTGCAAAGAAGAAGAAATGAAAGAATAAGAAGGAGAAGAGAGATAGAGGTGCTTCACCCTTGCAAGGGTTAGGCGGTTTCTCCAAGGAAGGACCGCAACCCAAACCCTAATTACAATAGCCTCGGCCTTGTAAAACTCAATTCATTAATCAAAACTCTTTGTTGGAAAGAAAGATTACATCCCAACTTATAGGCTAAACAATGGCCTTTTGAAGTCCAAGAAGCCTAAGTGACATGAACCTAATCAACAAACACATTGAACTTACTAACAATTAGAATCAAGGAAACTATCTCAGTGAACATTAATAAAAAAAAAACAGTCAAGCATAGAAGTACCTTTGGGTGGTTCTTCAATCCTACAAAACTCGACAGTCGGCGTTTCCATAAAAAACCGCACAAAAGCTTGGAAATTCTTAGAACCGACATCTTCATGCTCGGCCTCAAAGGTAATGTAATAATAGATACCAGAGGCAGGGTGGTAGTTTGCCTTGATTACGTTCACAAACCTGTACTCAGTTTTCTAAGATTAACCAAGAAAGACAAGTTAGGAGAAGGTAAGGTGGAAGAATCTGTTGGAAATTTTCTAGATTATTGTGAATGATAATTGGGACATTCGGAGGGTCTCTCGAGGCAACCGAAATGTCTCCCATAAGTTCATTGTATCTGGACGAGGCCCTACAAATTCCAGCCGTTTTCAGCTGGTTTATACCCCATTATGTATGGGTTATGGCAGAATTTATTTGGGTATTCATGTCATCAGTTTTACCCCACTTTATTGCTGGGTATTCAAGGCTCGAAATCAATCTTCTGGCTGTTACAATTTGCATCAGAGGTGTATAAATTCATCATCCCATTTTCAGATGTCATTCACGAGTTCAAGTATACAAAAATCCACTCTGATATTGTTCTTCTGTGAGAGAGAGACAGACGTAGCGTTCAGTTTGCCAAGGCGGCTTTCCGGTGGTGTTCCGATAGCCGTGGTCTAACCGTTCTATCCTGGGAGACAGACGCCGGACAACCTCCAACACCCAACGGTGAGGCGGTGAATCTGTTTTAAGGAAACTGAATCAGGGCTCGGTTTGGTGTTCATGTTTCTGTTTTTTCCATGTTCTGTACATGCAAGCTGTAATCTGGTTAATTTTTATCTATCTATTGTAACGGAATTTGTATTCTGGAATTTGCCGATTGTATTACATATCCCAACAGAATCAAGAATGTAATGAAACCAAAAAGAGAAAAACAAAAAAAAGAAAGACAGGCGCACACATACGTGTTCTTTGTTGAATGTGACAATAGCTGACTTTGCACATTCTTCTAAAATACTGTCCTCTTCGTTTGATTGCTTAACAGGTCTAATTAGACCATAGTTATCTATATTATTGGGAAGATCTACAACATCAAATCCCTGTACAGATGTAAAATGATACTATCAGAATTGTATGTAAAATAAGTAATAGGAGAGAGAATCTGAGGGGATAGATATAACAAGGAACAACTCAAACCGAATTCAGTGTGTATACACACACACAAACAGGACGTGTGTGTCTACCTCGCTCTCCGTGACTTTCTTTGAATAAATCTCCGCCTCTTCTGGTGTAAGTAGTCTCCAGCTTTCAAACTCTTTGTGTCGCTCGCGTAGGGCTTCACCCGTTAACGTCTTCCTCCTCACCTCTTTCACATCTTTTCCATCCCTGTGCTGCTGCTGCTGCTGCTGCTGCTGCTCCTGCTGTTTATCATCAGTCTTGGACAACCTCGGTTTCTTCGACAACCCCTCTTGTTTCTGTTTGGAAAACCCCAATTTCTTCTGTTGTGGGTCATTTTCCGGGGACCCAGAAGCCTGTTTGAAGGCTGACCGGGTCATCCTTCGATTGGAAAAATCATCATTGTCCTTAACTAATTTTAGAGGAGCCATATCTATTCCTTGTGCGATACCCTAGAGTAAAAACATAATAACAGCGTTGTAATCGAACAAAACCGATTACATGAAGAAGCAGATACACATACAAGCGAAACCCTTTGGTAAAATCATAATTATAGCGCTGTATCCCGACGAAGGCCATAATATAATAGTTAAACCAAACAGTGCAAGATTTTCTACTACGGATAGGGTAAAAGTAAGAAATCGAGAGAGTAGATTGATGAGAATAGAGGTGTACGTAGAGATGATTACATCATGCAGGTGTCATGATCACGTTGTGCGGGGTAATACCTCTCGCAGCGATGGCACTAACCCATGGCCTCCGTGTACCGCGGCGGCCGCGGAAGGGACCGGAGAGGGCGGAGAGACAAGATATGCGATGCGATTAGCCGTCGTACGGAGAGGAAGAAAAAAGAAAAAGATAAATTAAGGGAAATGATATTGCCACACCCTTTTTTGTTATTGCCACACCCTGCAAGTGTATTTTTGCACCAAAAAATACACTTGCATGGTGTGGCAATAACAAAAAAAGGTGTGGCAAAATCACTAGCCTAAACTAAACTTGGGGCCGATATGTAATTAACTAAAAAGCGTGCCTAGAAAACGCGCTCTATTAATAAGCCTGGGCGTGAAATTTTTTGTCATGGCCGCAAACTTTTTTAAAGGCGTGCTCAAAGAACACGCTTTAGTTGTGGGGCCGCAAACAATTTAATACTACTTGCCTCATACATTATTGAAACCTAAAACCATGGCCTCAACCTACGTTATTTTTCTTTTTTTCGATCAAACAAAAATAATCCTATGTTTTTTTAGTTATTTTACAAATTTACTTTTATTAGTTTTGTGCCAATGTTTTATGAGTTATTGATTCGTCTTGATAAAAGAATCAGAAAAATCCAAATATATATATGAATAAAGCTAAATTTCTTGAATAAGAACAAAATAACACACAAACTTTTTGGAATATTGTCTCTAGTAAACTGTTTCAACGTTTTGATCAAAAAATTGTATTTTATAAGGTTTTACCAGTAATTATGTTCTGTATTCTAGTTTTCAAATTTGAGCCTATCAAACTTTGCTTTTAAAAAAAAACACCTCTCCAGTTGTGATATTTTCTGACTTTCTTTGATTTTGGCTTGATTTTTTTTTTGATAGGCTTAATTGGCAATTACCTTTTCTTATTTTGTTTTCTATCCTTTTCTTATTTCCTAGTTTGCTTAGGGAGTTTGGGTTTCTCATAATAAATTGCCGTGGGGTATGTTTGAGCTTTGATAATAACAAAACATAGGGCCTTCTCTACATTGTGTTCAATATTTTTTTGATCGGAAGCACATTCCAGTATAGCTAAACGGCACCTAAAGCGATTTCATCCAAATTGACGCAGCGGAATTAACAAAGAGATTAGTTGCGTACTAATCGAACGAATGACAAACTCGAGTCCACGAGAGAAAGAGACAAAGTCTGAATATTTTTTTTAAAAAGCTGCATAAACATTAAGTTACAACTCCTTTTATAGGGAAAAAGTCATAACCCTAACAAAATCTTAACTCAAAAACGAAAATTCCCAAAATTTGGGGAAAATAATAAAATTGAAAAAAGGAAAGAAAAACATGACTTTTCCAAAAAGAATCAACTTCTACGGAATTATACACTAAAAGTTATTAACGAAACAAATATTGCCTAAAACGGCAAAAACGTCCAATTGGAGGCCTAAGCGAAGGAATTAGGCCGAAAAACACCTTTGATCATCAACCTAAGGTTATGAGTATCGACCGTAGCGCGGAAATAAATCAGCCCACCAGGTTTGGGCCCGATCCGAGCTCGTCTGAAAGTTGCCAAATCGGGTAATTTGTAGTAATTAAACAAGGGGAATTTAGAGGCCGGCCCTTTTTTCTTGGTTCGGACTTCAAACAGTCCTGACCAAAATATTTTTTCTTTCCTTCAGTCCTTTTTCTTGACTTTTCATGCAATTTTACTATTTTACCCATTCTTCTTAACTTTTTGTGTACATGTCTATTTTTAATAAAATTTATATTTTTATAATTAATTTTTGACCCATATTATTTAGGACAAAAATACTCTTGGCTATGCACAGTTCTCATAGAAAACTAGCTATGTGATCCATATTATTTCGAACAAAAATACCGTTGGCTATGAGAACTGCCAATTCTCATAGTCGATTCTATGAGAATTGTCAGTTTTCATAGAACTAGCTATGTGATCCATATTATTTCGGACAAAAATACCTTTGGCTATGTGATGAGAACTGCCAATTCTCATAGTCGGTTCTATGAGAATTGTCAGTTCATAGAAAACTGGCTATGTGATCTATATTATTTCGGACAAAAATACCCTTGGCTATGTGGGCTATGAGAATTGCCAATTCTCATAGTCAGTTCTATGAGAACTGCTCAGTTTTCATAGAAAACTGGCTATGTGACCCATATTATTTCGGACAAAAATACCATTGGCTATGTGGGCTATGAGAATTGCCAATTCTCATTGTCAGTTCTATGAGAACTACTCAGTTCTCATAGAAAACTGGCTATGTGACCCATATTATTTCGGACAAAAATACCCTTGGCTATGTGAGCTATGAGAACTGCCAATTCTCATAGTCTGTTCTATGAGAACCGTTCAGTTCTCATAGAAAATTGGCTATGTGAACTAGATTATGAGAGTTTGCTATGTGAATTGCCAATTCTCATATTCAATTCTAATGGTAAGTTTTATGAGAATTGACTATTCTCATAGACTGGTTATGAGAATGGGCTATGTGAACTAAAAAATAAACAGTTCACATAGCCTCATCAGACATTAAAATACACAGTTCTCATAGAAAATAAACAGTCCAATAGATAGTCCTCATGGACCATACAAAGTTCTCATTGAAAAATATACAGTTCTCATAGAAAAATACACCGTTCAAAATAGTCTCACCACACACTAAAATACACAGTTCTCATAGATAATCATCATGGACAATAACAGTTCTCATAGAAAAAAAATACAGTTTTCATAGAAAAAACACAGTTCTCATGTGAAATGGCTATGTGAACTGAAAAATACAATTCTTATAGACCGTTCTCATGTGAAATGGCTATGTGAACTAAAAAATACACTGTTCAAATAGTCTTACCACACTAAAATACAAAGTTCTCATAGAAAATACATAATTTTCATAAAAAAATACACAGTTCTCATAGACAATCATCATGGACAAAAACACAGTTCTTATAGAAAAAAACACAGTTCTCATAGAAAAAACACAATTCTTATAGAAAATATAACCATTCTCATATGGAGTTCTCACAGAAAATACACAATTCTCATAGACAGTTTTCATAGACAATTCTCATAGAGAATACACAGTTCTCATAAAAAAAAAATACACAGTTTCTGATAGAAAATACATAGTTCTAACTGCAAATTCTCATAGCCCGTTCACATGACCGAAAATACACAGTTCACATAGCTCACCCCACACCAAAACAACTTTACCATCACAAAAAGAGATTCCAATTCCAAAACCCACTCATATACTACTTTATCATCACAAAAAACAAAATGAAAAAGAAAAGAAATGTTGAAGTATGCTTCGTTGCTTTAGGAACTACAGTAGATCCAGAACTAGTAATTCTGAATTTTTTACTAACCAAAACCCCGCCGATTGCTCGCATAGCACGAGGCTCCACCATCAAAACATGTAAAACAAACATCGTGTTCTTCTTCTTTCTTTTTGATCGACCAGTTCACAGAACATTCGCTGGAATTGATGGAATCACAAATCACGGTAACACACTCGCCGCCAGCGAAGAACAAGAAGAAAAAGACGAAGAAGATGAAATCGATGGCACCATCTGTTCAAAATAAAACTCAGAGAAGGCAGTCTCGACCTCCTTCGCAGCTTTGGCGACGTCGACTGCCTCTACGGCATGTCTCTGGAGCAGCTCTGCAAGGAGATCTCCTAGTTCGACGCCCTCATCGTCAGGAGCGGTACAAAAGGTCTCGCGAGAGGTCTTCCTAGCCGCCAACGGCCGCATGAAGGTACGAGATCAACGGGGGCTTTGATGTAGGTGCTGGAAGTTGTGGACGATGGCGTGGTGGTCGGTGGCCAAGGGAAGGGGGGAGGGACAGGGGAGGCGGGGATTGGGTGGGGTTGCGACGACGGCGATGGGCTGGGGGAGCTGATGGAAGAGGAGGTGGGGATGCGCGGGGTGGAGGGGAGCGAGATCCATTGTACAAAAAGAGAAAACAGTCGATTTGTAGGCTTTGGGGTATAAAAGTCAGTATGCAATATACCCGAGCCATTCAGGTTCGGTAAAAATATTTTAGGGTTGGTTTCAAACCGAGGCTAAAAAACAGGGGCGGCCTCTAATTTTCTAATTAAACAACGTCTGGGCTTCCGAGGCTTCGACCGGTCCAATTGACCATGAAATGGAGCCTCCACGTGTTCTACATCAGAACCCTCTACTTCGAAAGAAATTGACCCCGAATTCAAATCTGGATAAAGCGGCTCCTCAGCATGGTACTCAAATAGATCGGCAACATTGAAAACCTTGGAAATTTTTATAGTCTCAGGCATATCAATCACATAAGCATTGTCACCAATTTTTTTCACAACCTTATACGGACCATACTTCCTCGGTTTCAACTTATTGTAGGTTCCCACGGGAAACCTCTCCTTTCGCAAAAAGACCAACAAACAGAGGTACAACATCTTGCACACCAATGTGCACAACATGCAATGAAATGCTATTTCACAACCAGCAATGAAATGATGATGCATCATGATGTTGTGAATATTGTTGTGCATGATGTTGTGATAGTAGACTTTTCCAAACAAATTTACTCGGCATAAATCAATCATTTACAGTTTTAGCAAATTATTGATGAAGTGAATTTATTGATTGCATACAACTATATGTATAATATCCACAAGTAGAACTATGTTGTATACAATACAACATAATCCAATGCAACATAAAATAAAAGACATAATTACTTGTAGCGTGTCCAAGGCTGAGTCTTGCTTTTTGGGCTTCACAGTGTCAATGTATATCGACCTCTACTATTTATGTATGCTTCATAGAGAACCATTTAAATTTTATTCGTGAAGTCAAACTCAACTTAAAAGATTTGAGTTGCACGCGTTCGGCTGTTCGATGGGAAATAATAACATAAGAAATGAAAAGAGCCAACACTAGGGCTACTTAGCGATTGAAACATAGAGAAATCCGAAAAGCCTAAAAAGATTTAGATCATGTGGAACCTCGTAGTGACTTGAGGAACATCAACAGAGCAGGGAGCTAAGAAGCAACTCAAGGCCAGAATGGTAGAACACGGAAAGACTAGATCACTCACCTAAATAATCCGCCATCGCCTAATTCAAACTATTTCCTCCCATTAGATTGAAGAAGGTTCTCTTGAACATTCCCTTTGTCACTGGTGAAGAATATATTGAAACAAGAGAACGTCTTCCATGGAGGCAAGTTGCAGCTAATTGGCTGTTCAGATTTCCGCTCAAGTGGAGATCTTTATTCTTTGTGAAGGGATACAACTAAATCTTCTAGTAAGTCTATTTACTTGTACAGCAGGCTTAAATCTTGCCCAGGTGTTTTCATCTTATTTTTCTAAGGACGATTCAAATCTTGAAGTTGTTAGCCAGCTGAAGTACTCATTCACCTATCTTTTTTCCGAGACAGGTCAATTACTTTTTACAGCATGGCAGTGCCATAAAGCCCCTCCAATCCATCTCGTTCAAATAATTCGGCGGAGCTGAAAGAAAGTCGTTTTCTTCAAGAATCACAATGTTCAAATGCTTTAAATACCTAATTTGCAAGAAGACAAAACACAGAAATAAAAAAATTTAGTGAAAGAACGTAACAACATACTTAACCCAATCTTCACCACATACTCCACTCCTCTTCGCCTGCTCTTCTTATTCTTCCTGGGCAAGGGACAAAAACAAATCATCTTCTCAATCAAACAGTAATCATGCAAAAAGTCTTACTAGAGAAAATTCAACTTTCACAATAACAGAACAAAACCAAATCTGCCCTAAAGGCTAAAGCCCCACCACTCTCTCATCATCCTCATCCTTATCATTCACCTCGGACCTCCGATTGTCAGATTCTTCTTCCTCAACCCGTCCCTCAGCCTATAATCAACACGAAGCCATCATACAATTATCAAACATCTTACCAAATGATCATAAAAGCAATTTTAAAAAAGGCACAAGAGGAAATCATCATATAATGAACAAACTAATTGTTAAAGAAAGATACCAATCTCTTATTGTAAGCCTCGAGGTTTTTGTGGTATTCGGCCATCTTTTTCTCAGCTATTTGCACATAGGGTGCTTTTGCCTAATTTTTGAACAGCAAAACAACATATATTATATAAATTGTCAATTTTCGAGCAGATAGAAATAATAGGAGATAGTTTGACTAAGTTTCCCATTTCAACTAAATTACTACTCTCTCCGTCCCTTTTTAAATGTCCTGCTTCGTAACTCCAACTTATTAAAAAGACATCATCATTATACCTTTCACATCAATTTTTTCCTCTACTTTCCCTACTTACCCATCATCATTACACTTTTACTCACTAACTTTTTAAAATGGAATCTACTTTTAGGGACAAATTAGACAATTCACCAACTTTTACCCACTAACTTTACAAAATGGACACTTATTAAGGGACAGCCCAAAATGGAATACTGGATTGTAATAAAGGGACGGAGGGAGTAACAGCTTTATTCATGGACGTCCACGCCCCTCCACAAGCATGACCAACCTGATTCCAAATTGATGGCACTACATTATTGCAGGGAAAAACTGCACATCAAAATTGACGTAGAATAACACAAATTTGAGTTTACGAGAATTTAAAAACACTCACCGCATCATCAGAGGCGTTAGGATGCTTCTCTTTGCATGTCTTCGTGAACTCCTGACTAACATAACGAATAGATACTGTTACCTTTATGCAAGTCCAAAATAAAACATACATCTACCAACAATTTGGGAGAGAGTGAGAGAGAGAGAGAGAGAGTACAAGAACCAAAAAAGGGCAGGGGAAGGCTTCTTAGGCTTGTTAGGGTCCTCTTCCTTCCTCACGTCCTTGAAATTGTACTCCACCACTTCTGTTAAGAAGACGTTACAGATGTTAACAGAAAAAAGACATCCAACTTGCATTTGACAAGACACTAGTATACATGAATGCTTTTCAATAGAGAGTAATGATTTTTTTAGGACAACAGGTACATAATAAAGGCATCGGGAGAAGGGAAAACTAAAGATTTTCCATCTCCCTTCATATCAAACAAGTACCCAAAGTCAGCACTTGCTCACCAAACACCAATTGAACTACTTTTCAATTTGTTTTTATCTAGCTAGAATGACATAGCCCCACGAATATTAAAACCTTTTCACAATCTCTAAAAATGCACCATCACTTGAACAATTACACTTAATCGGATAATCCTGGAGTCAAATTGCATCACATCTATTCTCCACCTATATGATATATCATAAGGCTCCAATGCTACTCATTGGCACTGAAACTTCAACAATTGATCCAACTGCACCACATCTAATCATTGGTTGGTCTTCAATCTAAATCATATACACTAATGTTTAGCAAAAGATGGATCCTATATGAAGCTGAGAGATTGGCTCATAAATCAACACACTAAAATTCTAAAAACTGGAAGGTATGAAAGATGTGGTGCACATGGAATTTTATACGACATCCATCTAAGAGACAGAGAAGTTGGGCTGGTAGAAACTGCAACGTTCCAAACATAGTAAAATGGAAAACATCTGCTGAATTAAATTTAATTAACAAAGTTATCATGGACAGCCAATGCATCTGAACTGTAATAAAAACTGCTTGGTTTCCAATAACTTTTCATTGTCAACATTTGCTTAGTTCTCCAGTGTTTCCTCCAGTCGAAACTGAAGGTGTAAAACTCCATAGCTTTCACTCGCTTATTGAGTAATTATAGGCCTGTTCTTGCTTTCACTGCTTATTTTTATGAAGCTTTACTTGGAGTCTGCTATTGTAGCTGTAAAATCCATCATAGCAGCATCGATTACATACAAGCAGTATTAACATGCTTAAATTTCAATTTAAGCTGTCAGCCAAAATCGGAAAAGACAACTGAAAACAAATGAACCGTATGAGAACCAATTGTTAACAACTCCCATGTATAGGTTGTGAGCAACCCCACACTTTTAATTTTGGCATACAGCACATAGTTTTGATTATGGCAAACAAATACCATCCTGCCCTCTAGACTCTTACTCTCATTTTCTTTCCACTACAGTTTCAGTTGTCTCTGCCCATTACTGTCTTGTGACTCTAGTAGGCTCCAAGGATTCGGGGATTCCTAAGCAGCACCAACACAGACATGCGACACCACACAGACACCACACCAACACTCCGACTGATAAATTTCCAAATAACGGAGGACACAACATGCAGCAAACAAGTTAGAAGGCGGTTATTATAGAAAAAGGTATTTAAATAGACACAATTAAATCCAAAATAAGGATCTGGTAACAATGAAAAACTATAAACATATATCATTACATCAATCATGAAAGTGTTCCAACAAAAATGTTTTATCATTAGTATGTACTGTGGGATGGTGTTTGATCTGGATCTTCTCTAGACCTTGGGCGGATGTGGAACTAGCTCCTTCCTAGCTCTGCAGACCCAAAATGTTCCTAATAAATGTCACTCCCGCAGACCCAAGATCTTGTTTCCCATTAGGAAACATGCAAAAAGAAAGTTTGCATTAGAAAAAAAGAGACAAATGGGCACTAAAGTAATATATCTTCCTAGCACCGATCAAAACCACTTCCCTTCGACCGTCATCAGGCGATTAAGCATATACCATTTGCTTGCTTGCTTGCTTTCTTCAAGCCCTTACCCCCTCTTCTTAGACTCCCTTTCTCTAACCCTTCTATAAATTTAATCAAACAAATCCATATGCCCATATAGTCAAATTACATCCAAATTTAGCGGTACAACCGTATACAGGTCCCACTATGTAATTGCTAAGAAGCACGAAAACGGACACAGATAAACACATCAGACAATACTATTCTACAGAAAAGTTATACCAAACAATTAGAAAATTAAACAGAACAAAGTCACGACGTTATGGTATGAAGTTAAATAGGAATCATTCAACATCTAAATTTTTTTCCCAAAAAATCATAATAAAATGGTGGAAACTGCATAGGTATCCTTTCTTACAAGGCATTATTTCACATCTGATTCATTTTCATTGTGAAGGACTAAAATCTGACTAGGTGAAGCAAAGTCGTAAATAAAACCATAATCAAGACCCTAAAACGAATAAAGACAAAGGAAGAAAGGAAAATCAAGGCATAGCCAATGCCCTAACACAAACAAACACAGAAAGAGAGGAGGAACAGGGAGAGGGAGAGAGCATATTTTTTCTCTCTTTTGAATCCGAACATGATCATTTTATCAGATGTCTTCAGAATGTCTAAGTTGACCAAGATTAACAGGACACGCCACCATCCCATAGTAATCCATCTCGACAACTAAGTTGTGTTAGTGCTTCATAGCTTAATTGCCACTCTAATCGTTCCCCCCATCACTACAATGAGCAAATGGTTAAACTACATCACCTCTTGCAAACCCAGATACTATTTTAATTCATCAATGAGCAAATGGTTAAACTATATCACCTCTTGCAAACCCAGATACTATTCTAATTCATCATACCCTCTAGATTAGTCCTAGCTAAATTCCTCAACCAAAAATAGATTGATGTTGCAATCAAAGTCATCGTATTTTATTCCAAGAGAGACTCGGGAACCAACAGAATGAAAATCTCCAGTAATTAGGAGATACCCTTGACTAATGTTACCATGTCTAAAAAAATTTACGCTCTCTTCCTACCAATTTTTGGAAAGCCTAAATTAACAATACAATGTTTCTAGAGAGTTTTATTCTTCAAATGCAAATCACATGACCTGTGGCAGTTTTATCATACACTTAGAATAAAGGAAACTATTTCTGTATTGAACATTAAAATAAAAGTAGCGAGGCAAATAAGTACCATTGGGTGGTTTTTCAAGCCTACAAAACTGCATGGTTGGCCTTTTGAAACGAAACCGCACAAAAGCTTGAAAATTCTTAGTAGAACCGACATCCTTGTCCTCAGCCACAAAGGTAATGTAATAAAAGATACCAGAACCAAGCTTGTAGTTTGCCTTGATCACTTCCACAAACCTGTACTTTGTTTTCTACAATTTAACCAAGAAAGACAATTTAAGATAAGGAAAGGTAAGGTAAGTATGGAAGAATCAAGAGTGCAATCAAACCAAAAGATAAAAAGAAAAATAACGAAAAACAAAAGACGCACATACGTTCTTTTTGTTGAATGCGGCAATAGCTGACTTCGAACATATTTCTAAGACACGTTGCTCCTCATTTGATTGCTTAACTGGTCTAATTAGACCACCATAATTTTCTATAAACTTGGGAAGATCCACAACATCAAATCCCTGCGCAGGTGATAAATTGTAATAGGAGAGGTAAGGAAAGGGAAAAAAACGTAATGAGAGAATAGGAAATCCCAAGTGACAATTCAAACGAAATTCAGAGCGTATGTGTGTGTGTTTACCTCGCTCGCCATGACTTTCTTACAATAATTCTCCCTCTCTTCTGGTGTAAGTTTTCTGAATATTTTATTTTGCACTCTCTGGTACTCTCGTAGGGCTTCACCGGTTAACAACCGACTCACTTCTGTCACATCATTCCCTTCACTGTGCTGCTGCTGCTGCTGTTGGTTACCATGAGGCTTCGACAACCCCCCTGGTTTCTTCTTCGACAACGCCTCTGGTTTCTGTTTGGACAACTGCAGTTTCTTTTGTTGTGGGCCATTTTCAAGGGACCCGGATGCGCGTTTGAATGCTGACCGGGTCATTCTACGATTCAAAATATCATAATGTGCCTCAGGATCAGCCATTTCTATTCCTTGTGTGAAACCCTAGAGTAAAATCACAGTAACAGCGCTGGAATGGAAAAAAGCACTATTATTATATAATATATCAAGAAGCAGATACACAAATAAGCGAAACTCTGGAGTAAAACGATAATAACAGTGCTGTAATCGAATGAAATAACAATAGCAAGAACGAAATACTAATAGTAAGAACCAGATAAACCAAAAAAAAAAAGGCACTATACTAGAGTGAGGGAAACAATAGCTCAGAAATTAGGGGTGTGTGTGTGTGTGTATACAGAGAGAGAGAGAGGGGCGATGAGACCACGACTGATTGTGAACAGCCATATCTATTCCATGTGCGTAACCCTAGAGTCTGTAAAATCATAATAAAGCGCTGTAATCGAACGAAAACTATAATGCTAAGAAGCAAATACAAAAACAAGCGCAACCCTAGAGTAAAGTGATACCAACAGCGTCGGCGTAAAAATTTCAACAATCAGATAAACATATAAGCTACTATGTTTAGTGGCAATAGAAATAATATGCTCGGAAATCACAGCTAGAGAGAGAGAGAGACCTTCGATCGCGGTCGGTGACTCGGTGGTGCCCGGTGCGGCGGAGGGTCTCATGGAGAGAGAGAGAGAGAGGCACTATATCATTCACAAGAGTCGGGTCGGTGAACCAAACCCACCCATTTCGGCCCAATATACTTTGGGCCTTCGAGCCATTAGGTTTCAGCCCAAACAATTCGGTTTTGTTTATAAAGACGAGAAAACCCATTAAGGACCGTGCGTGCTTTGTGGTGCCCTTGATTTTCCACTTCTAATGTCCGGTTCATTTTATTTTGGGAAAATAACGGCCCAGGACGTGTTTTGATAATTAATACCCGTCAAAGACATGCTGAGAACATTTGTTAATGCTGAAAATATACTTGACGGGTATTAATTATCAAAACACGTCATTGGCCGTCATTTTCCCTTTTATTTTCTTTGCTAAATTTTCTGAATTTCTTCAAAATCCGGTGAGGAAAAGGGTGTGTACTAAGATGTGTGCTTTTTGTTGACGTGCAACCCCTATTTTTTTGGTCTTCCATTTTTTTTTTTTCTAGGTTGAGGATTTTGCAGTTTATTTTCTATACATGCAATAGTAGTGGATCGATTACTCCACCAACAAAGCATTGAGTAGTCAAAGAAAAAACTTAAATTTTCACAATCCACATGGAATTCTCCATCGTATATCTTATTTTATTTTATTTTTTGAACTTTTATATCAATATGAACTGTGTTGAAAGAAAGAGAATTCCAGAAAGATATACTTACATGAAACAGATTAATAGAAATAAATAACGAAAATTTGAAGTATATTGATTGAAGAATATGGACCCTACTGTTAAAACAAAATAAAAAATAAAAAATGGACCAAACGAGATGGAAAGTGACAAAATAATGGAATTTTCCATTCACTTTTCAACAAAAGCAAACAGAATTTTCTTCTTTTGTTTCGGTATTAGGGTAAGGACCCGCCTTCTCTGCAGTCCAACTGCACAAAGCCCATGCGGCTGTATGATCTTTGGAAGTGTTGAGATTATGCTTTGTTGCAAGAGTATCGACAGGATAAGGAAAGAAAAAAGAAAAAGTAGATTGATGGACATGAGATTGCAACCAGAAGCTAATTACAAATCGGAACCTTTGTCATCTATTCTAATATATAATGGGAGAGCATCATTTTGGTGTGAAGTTGTATGGACTTTCTCTTATACCGAAAATGCCTATTTAAAAATTGATTTTTACTGAAAATTCAACTACCGTTGGTAAAACCGGAAGGGTGAAATAGTAAAATCGCAACAATAACTGTCACCCACTCGTCTGCATACACCCCCATTTCCTTCACCAGCTCCTATTTCAGTTTCTTCATCTTCACCCAATGGTTACATTCACAGAAAAAGAAAGGGAGAGGGCCGACTTTGGTCTTAACCCAATGGTTATATAGTTTTTCACAGAAAAAGAGAGCCGAATTCTATTTTATGCAATTGTGAAGAAGGCTGACGAATGTGCATGCAAGTACATGTCCTTAACGCCTAAAGAAATGCACATCCCAAGTTATGGGCATCGAAAACGTCGTTAGCAAGGTAACGTATGATTCGATTACGAGCAATCTATCGATTGTTATTATTGTATGTACAATGCTTATTTAATTGTTTATCTCCCACAAAAGATTAATACTAGAAGTCGGGGCACACACGATGTGTGTACAACTCAAATTTTGAACTACATATACCCAATAGCTTCCCAATTATTGTTTAGTCAAATTGTGTAAAAATTTGAGTTGCACACGCATAGCGTGTGCCCCGGCCTCTAGTTCCTAATTAAAGGAAACTTTGTCATCATATCTACAAGGGTCCAGAGATTTACATGAAATTGCAACTAAAACCTAGTAATAATAACTAATCGGACCCCCCAAATCTAACTTGATGGAACTCGGCTCCAACAATTCATGTTGGGAAATCTATTTTCGGTTCTCAAGTTGCTGCTGCAATATAAGAAACCTGTTCTTCAACAAATTATGTTCCACGAATCGGAAACACAAGTGGTGGTTATCGCTCTCAAATCTGTGACCAAGATATATATCAAGTAGGTCTGAATTCCCCAAACTTTTCCTTCTCTTCATGCAACTGCTGGAAGAAGCAATCCATCTCCGGAAATGCCGACAAGAGAAGCAGCTCAAGAAGGTCAAAGGCCAATTGCTTCAAACATACAGATGACTGCACAAGCCAAAACACAAAAGCTACATTACTCTTGGAATCTTGGACAGGGGCTAACAAGAGCTGAAGAACCAACCCAGAAACAATTTCACCGGCTGTTTCAAAATTTTACACAGCAGACAATCCAAACCAATGACATGCGAAGTGCACACAATTCTCATATGTTTGAACTGGTTACCTATTAATGTAACTAGACACGGTTAAACCCAAATGACGAAATAGAAAGATGGGGAAAAAAGGAGGGGAGGAACAAGAAATTTCTTTCTATGCATTGAGATGGAAACTAGAGGAAGAAGGGAAACATATTATGCATTTTGACGGAAACTTAGTGAAAGAGACCTTTGCCCAATCTGCTAATACAAGCGATAAAAACAAAAAAAAAAATCATGGAATGCATGTTTCTGATCGACCTGCATTTGGCGTTAAGTATAATAATAAAGAAAACCGAGGGGAGAAATTTAAATCGTTAGTTAAACTTCGACGTCAGAAGAGCAGGAATGAAAAGAAAAGCAACAAAGGGGGAGTTCCAACAAACGTATCTAAAGATAGTGGGGTATTCAAAGATGATGTGCAATAAGTAATCCACCTGATGATATGACATCGACAGATTAAGCAAGAGTAGCTTGTTTATATAGTGACAGTCACCTGAAGAAAGTAATAGATATCCCTTGCACATTGTTCATACCCCTTGTGACCAACAAGACCCACGATCGCAGCTGGGGCATTATCTGCATTGCATTAACAGAGTTTCTTTACATATCCAAGGCTGGTAATAGGAATCTCAGTACAATGAAAGTTGCCTAAATGCTACAATTTCAGTAAAATTACCAATCATAAGCTCATGTACAAATCTGGCACGCCGTTCAGCTTCCTTTAGTCGATTCTCATCCAATTCTACGGCATCCACTTTCTTAGGCGAAGATACAGACGTGGGAGGGTGCCCACGAGGAGAACTCTGGGGTGTGCTCCCAGAAGGGTTTGGTTGTCGTCGCTTTGGATGCTTTGTTATAAATATTCCATCAGGCCAAAGTACCTTTTAAAACCAGTAAGAATCAGACTTATAGGTATCTGATAGTTCTGTTGTTGAAGGTTTTCACAAAACAAGCACAAACCTACCCTTTGTGATCCTTTATTGGAAACCCAAGGGACCGACATACCTATTTGTGTTAGAGCTTGTCCCACATTGGTTAAATATAACCTCCGAACCTAGTATATGAGCCTGGGCGGCCTCTCCACTCATTGCCAATTGGTTTTGAGATGGATGCTTTAACATAGTATCAGAGCTAGGCTTTCGGAGGCTTTTGGACAAGATTCTATGTCGTTGATGGTTGGTTCCCCTTTGTTTGTCGTTGATAATTGAATTGATTGTTGTCGTATGTGTTGAATCGTTTGTTTACCTTACCACGTGCGAATCAGGGGTCACACGAGTGCAATTTTGTTCACCCTCCTTACAAGAGGGTGAACATTACCCTTTCTTTTATTGGTTGAAATGGTGTGGACCTCACCACAAAGTGATGTCATGCTTACCATGACATACACTTTTTAGTAAGCATGACATCACTTTGTGGTGGGGTCCACACCATTTCAACCAATAGGAAGGAGGGTAATGTTCACCCTCTTAAGTGGAGGGTGAACAAAACTCAACTCGGGGTGACACGTGTGGGGGAGTGTTAGAGCTTGTCCCACATTGGTTAAATATAACATTCAAACCTAGTATACGAGCTTGGGTGGCCTCTCCACTCATTGCCAATTAGTTTTGATATGGACGTTTAACATGGTTACCATAAATGCTCCAACAAATTCAAACATATTGTCTCTTGTGTAATTCTAAGCAAAATATTAGATTAGATATCACCCATAATTATGGTTTATCAGAGGTTAAAAAGTAAGGCAAATAACAGTGACTAATGAATGTGAATACTAATAGTAAAAGTCGATGAGGGCATAAAGTACTCTTATCCAGCGAGGCAGTAGCAAGAAGCCGGGCGATGATGCGCCCAACTTATCTCAATCTTTTTCTATTTCGTTAAGCATCCACCTTATCCGGTAAGAAATAACTAAAGCAATTTTTTTTGTGAGTAAGACTTGTGCAATTAAGACTGGCAAATCAGAGTTCAAACCAGCAAAAAACCTGAATCATCTTTCGCACTACCTGGTATCAAGAACTTCAAGCACAGAAGAGATCATCACAATAGAACCAAAAGATGACAGACCTATTGCACTTAATTCAAGAAGTTTCTCAAAGTAACCTGCTCTATCCGCTTGATCCCTGAAGCGACCACAGATCCCCTATGCAAAAGCTGAATTTTCTCAATCAACCAATCATCAAAGGCATCGCCCATTCCCAGTTGTAATATCTGTTTGGCCACCCAAAAAGCCTTCCGCCTGCAATGCACTAGTATTGAGAATTGGGGGGCGGGGGGGATTATGGCAAACTCATGATATTTGGATAGAGCTTGTCAAATTCAAAACTAATCTGGTTTTGAACATAATTTGCGATATAGATGTATACCTGATCCATCCACCATCTTGGAGCTGGAAAACCACATCAACCAACTCTAATAGAGGAGCACTTAGATTTGGCTGTACCCACTGCATTCAATAAATTAAATTTAGAAAACGTGTCCGGAACATAAAGGGCAGGGCAGGATGCCACATGCTACGAAACCTAATAAGTACACACCCTTAGAAAATGGGTCATATCACCAAAACATTACTTATTAACTGCCGAAAATTCACAAAACAATAGGGTAGTTTACAAATACATATAAATTACCTCAGTAGGGAGGGTGGGATAGGAAGCAGCACCAATAATTGGCTGAGATGAAGTTTGTAAATCATCACCTTCAATTCTGTTTATGGACTTTCTGGACAGGGATATATTTCTTTGGTCTGATTTGTCAGAGTCCTCAGATGGTTTTTGTTGCTGTGTATAAACTGCACCTTGCGCCTGTACTCTTGATCCATCTCCAACAATATCATGCTTCATTGCTGATGCAGATTCCTTGCTCTCAGCATTGCGATGTTCACAATGGGAAGGTAAGGAATTTACAGTCTGCCCAAGAGCATTCTGAGCCTCTTCACTTCTTTCATGGGTTGTACTGTCTAGGCCAACTTTTATAGTCCATTATATTAACAATAATGTGAGAAAATAGAATATGCCAGAGGCAAAAAATTGAGAATGCTACAAAGAGCACACCTGACAATATCTCAATGATGGATATAGAATGTGAGAATACATATGTCTGCATTGTACAAAACCAAGTAATCAGAAAATTCTCCCTGGTACAAAGGTAATGTAACAATTCCCCAGCAACGAAGGAAAAAATAATTATAGGAAGAAATAGCAAACCTGGGAATCAACGCTAAGGAAGTCCCAAATTTCAATTGATTCTGAAATAGTTGGAAGCTGAAGAAGCTTCTGAAGAACGGTAATCAAATGTCATGGAAAGAATGAAGACAAAAACAAAATATATGAAAACAAACAAGAAATTATTACACAGCATGTATCGTAATGCGGAAGTGGACTTATTTCTGATGGGTAAACTGTAAACCTATTTAAGGAATCATTGATATACTGGAGCAGCCATGCCCACCAAGTTACCAACAACAAACGGAAAATCATGGCTATCTTACTACAGGAATAGAATAAAAGGCACGGTCGTAGAAACAGGCACCAATGACATCACGATGGGAAAACCAAGCAACAAAACTGTAATCACATTAAGGTTGCAACCTATGTTTGACTATTATCTTTGGTGTACATAGCACAATGAGATGACTTAAAAATACAAATACTGTGGCCCTCACAAATTTTATCTTTCTGAGAGAGTGGACAAGTTGAAGCTAACCAACTAGTTCTCATAAAACATCCATGCTCCAAAAAGAAGGATTAAAAAATGAAAAGAGGCTCAAGTAACAGTATGACCTTCAAGTACTTGTGTAGCAATTTACACCGTTCTTGAATGACAAGCACATCTAGACCAGTTGACAGAAAATGCTTCGGTGGCAAATGAAGATTATATTCTGGAAACTCCTTAAGACGTCGATGGAGTTCCTCAAAATGCTGAAACCTTGAGAAGCATAAACAGCGTTAAGTTGAAAATGCCAGCAATGTAAACAATTTGTAATGCCACCATTTAATTGCTACGATACTTAAAGCAATGCATTAATAATCATGTGAAATGGAAATAAGATAGGAGAGGAATGAATGACAAAGCCAGAAAATCAGGGAACTATCTTTAAACACCTTCTTTTGATAGACCAACTATTCTCATTCGTATCTGTAACAGAAATGGAATAAACGGCGAATGTTCTAGAGCCACCCTTCACGATATTGGCACCCAATACCTGTGACTGGAAATAGCATTTCAAACTTTACACGTTTCAGCATGTTAGCAAAACTTTAAATATAGTCACACAAATAGAAAGTAATCACCATAATGTTAAGTACCTCACATCTCAACTTCAGAAAGGAATCTACCAACAATGAGTTTTTCTGAGCATTGACAGCCAAATTATCACAGTCGAGTAAAGAAGTTGGGGAAGTGGATGAAGAAGCAGTTGCTCCACTGTGAATTCTACCCAAAACTTCTGCCTCATAATCATTGCTAGAGTCCTCAGATTCCACACGTCCTTTAAAAGAATTCAGTATATCCTGCCCGTCTCCTGAATAGAAGCTTGTTCTCTCAACTTCTTGCCAGATGTGCCTCTTCTGACTGCTTAATCTCTTAAACCTTTTCCTCCTAGATTGAGTCCTATGTAATCTAGAGTGAAGATGTCCTACACCACTTTTTCTTGTGTTACAGCCTTCAGAACTCTCCAGTGGATGATGAATGTGTGAGACCAAAAGATATCTATTTAGTTTACCATCCCAAACTTTGGTGACCGGAGAATCAAGACCAGTCACACTGCTGGTTTCATCATCTTCACCAGTATAAGAACTGCTCCCTGATTCTACCTCTTCCAACCGCATGAGATCATTCTCATCAAACTCTAGATATGAAATAGCAGAAAGGTGACTTGTAATGTTCCCATTACGCCTAGAAAGAGCAGCATTGCTGTGATCAGAACTAATCTTTGTTGCACCGTCCTTTTCTTTCTCCCTTGACAATACCTTCAAATTATCTGCTGTTTTATATGTTGCTGAAGAACTTTTTATCTCTGACTCAATAGCATAATTCTCATCTTCCTTCCTTCTGTAGTTTTCAAAATGATTTGGAGCAAGGGCTTCAGTTTCTCTGCGAGAAATCATATCTACTGTACCATCCCAAATCTCTCCAGAGTGGTGTCGTTGACTACCTCTACCATCACCAGTTAGTAGATCCAATGGCTGAGAACTCCAAGAAAGGGTTGATCTAGTATCCATACAAAGCAATGGGTCTTTCGTGAGGGTTCCATTTGCATTGTCTTTTGTGGATTTCTCTTCCAAAGTTTTGGATGGATCCTTTTTGAGTGGGACGAGCTCAACACCCTTAACAGAAGGGTCCAGAATCCTAGAGAAATGACCAGACGAAATCCTTGAAGACGCTTTTGATTTAGACTGTGATGCCAAGAGTGTAGCCGCTCCTTTATTAGCCTTCCTTAAAGAAATTGCTACAGACTCAACCCTTTCATTAAGAAACCTGACACAACAACTCTAGATAAGAAACAGCAAATGAACTTCATAAAAGCTCAAAAGTAAGCAAAAAAAATAATTACCTTGGGTTTGCTAAGTTCAATACTGGTCGCATTAGTGCACAAGCAAGAAGCTCTCTAACAGTAAAGCGGAACAAAGAGCACTGCAAATCCTCTGGTTTGAATGTGAAAGACATGAGACCATCCATCAAGTGCTGAAGCACCTGAAAGTGTTCAGAACAAACAAATAAGCATCGTGAACATGATGAAGACATAATATATGCTTAGGGCCTTGTTGAAAGATCTAGAGAACAACAGACATGACATTATATGGATCTCAAGAAAAGATGTAAACAACCTTGTGCTCAGCTTCAGCAGAAAACAGGGCAGGGTGCAATTTGTTGTCTGCAAATAGAATGGATTTTAATTCCACATCACGACGTTCAAAAGTCAGTGGTCCAAGTTGGTGCTTTTCAATCTTTGACTGACTTGAACGGAAAAGCTCCAAGTGTGTGCATAAAATACTAATAATGTCCCTGCATTGTTCCAAGCATATCATTACCTAGTAAACATACGACTAAAGAAAAAGGAACCAAACTTGGGAAAATACACAAAAATTAGAACCTTGTCAGAAGATCTATGAGATTTACATTTCTCAGGCGAGATGAAATCTCTCCCAGAACACCATGCATGATATGAACCAACTCCTCTGGACCTTGTCTGTCAGGGGTTAGGCGAGAGTACCACAGATCCATCACCCACTCAGAAACTAGATGCCTAGTGAACTGATCTAATGCATCCTCGACAACAGGGGAATTCACTTTCCTTCTCCAATCAGACTTCATAACACCGGTGTTAGGACCTTCAAAAGGTTTCGTTTTAGAAGAAATATGTGCTAATGTTGGTTTGCTGTTGTATACCGCAGCTTTTCCCCGCATTTCAAAGTACCGAGAAAAATAGCGAACGGTGACAATTAAGGACGCTGCAGCGGGCAAATTAACCCAGACTGAGGAGCTTGTCACTGAACAAAGAACGGGGTAAGTGTTGTATCTAATGATAAAAGAGCAAGGAAAACATGTCCAAAATTACAAGTGTAAAAAAAAAATTAAAAGCAAGGGCAGGAAATTTTCTTCTTCCCGTCAGATAAACTTGTGTAAGAGGCAAAAGAGGGGTGTAATATACAACAGACAGAAAATAGGAAAAAACAAATATCAAAAGAAATAGATTGCTCCGTAAGCCACAAAAGGATCAATACCCACTGTTTCAAGCACTAAGTTTTATAGTCACCCGCATTGAAGGTGTCCCTTTTGTGCTCAGAGATGCAGATGCCCATGAGTGAGAGAGACATTTAATTCACTTCATCATCCTTGTCTCATCTTCTTTTCACTTGAGTCTTACCATGACCTGAATGAATTGGAAGACTACGCTACATCCTTGTCTTCCCAGCAGTTTTTTTCTCTCTCAAATCGCAATAGTTTGTCCTAATATATGTACCCTTCAGTATTTAAGTAAACAAAGTCGATCCTTCAAGCAGAAGTTCCATTGTCACTCTACCCCAAGTCTTGTAAGGTGTCCTATTGACCACATACGCCCTAACAAGCTTCTTAGTTTTGTAGGTATCTGAAAATTACAACTAGGCTCCCAAGAGATGAGGAGATTAGTCTTTTATTGAGGTGTGACTCAATTAAATAATAATAATTCCGAGGTCAGCCTCAAACCCAGGCTTTTCTTCAGTTTAGAGTTTCTTCTCAAGCTTTGCTTAGTAGCCAGCTAGCAAGCTCAAAAGTTTAATCAAGTCAATCTGTCAGTTGTCTTTTTCGACAGATGACCTTTTGATAAACCTTTTGTTGTGATGTTTCAACTGGAACATTTAACAAATTATACAAAAGAAATGAACCCAAAAAGACAAGAAAACGAAAAAATGGAGTTGCAAAAGATCACGACAACCCACTTTGCATGCAAATTGATGTACAGCATGAGGAGTTACAACTTACAGCAGAATGATCTCTAATTAGGTCCGATAAACCATACACGACTCCCCAGTCCACCATTAATAGCCAGCCTCCTATAGTTCACTAACCAATCTATATATCTCAATAGTCAAGTAATACTAGATGCTGACCGCTTGAACGTGTTAAATTTAGAAAAGAAACACCTACGTACTACAAGCCAAGCTTTATTTCTCCTTATCTATGTTATTTTTGAAGAAGAACAGAAATCACTCCACTAAGCAAGCTTTTAAAGCGCATAAAACTGCTGCAAAAACACTGGCTACTAAATAGCCAAGGCATAGTTAGCAATTATAGCAAGTCCATGCCAAGTGCATTCAGACAGGAAATTCGATACACATGAAAACTAAAATAACCAATTCCAGAATTTTGGAACGGGACATGCCATAGTGTTTTCAAGTTATACCAAATTGCGACAGTCAAAACATTGATGTATAACATATGCAATGCTGAATTGAGATAAAAGAGCAATGGAACCAAATAAAGTGAGATAAAATTCCCCAAATACTTACAGGACATGCGATAGAACTATACTCCAATACAGTGATAGTCAAACTACTAACGTACAGAGGAAACTTTTCAAATGTCAAAACACAATCAAAATTAACTACTAGCCAAATCCACTCAGCAATCCCATGCATAACTTAGATACAGAAACAGTGGCAGTAAATCGAGGGCTGCTAACGAACCGACCTGTTTGCGAGCAGCTCGAGGCTCGGCTCATTCTGGGCTCGTTTCGGCTTGGCTCGTTAGTCAATGAGTCAAGCTCGAACACCTCAACAGTAAATGAGCTGACCTTGAGCTCGATTATTTGGGCTCAAACTCGAGCTCAAGGTGAATTATTCGGGCAGGACTCAAGCTAGAGCTAAACTAGTTTTGAACGAGCCGAGCTCGAACACTTGAAAGCTCGGCTCTGCTTTGCTCGTTTGCAGCCCTAGCAGAGGAATTCACCGCACTAGTCATGGTAAATAAAGCAATGACACAGCAATTCACCGCATAACCCATGGTAAATAAAGCAATGACACAGCAATTCACCGCATAATTCAGATAAAGCACCAATCGAAACAAATAAACTGATTGCGTTTACCGAAATTCGGTCGACAAAATACTCCAAAAAAAAGTACTCACGAGACAAGAGATAAGACAATCCGACCGCGCACATGATCAGAAACACAATCCGCTTCTTCGCCTCCTCCACGAGGTCCCGAGCCGTCACCGCATGCTTTTCTTCCATGCTCATTTCAGACCTAACATCAACCTTCACACCGTGAAATTAGTTACGCAAAACTTCAAACTCTCAATTCAAAACTATTTCTGTTGTGCGTACATAATCTTCTTCACACGATCAACGCGTGCGTGTTCTCTCCCTCTCTCTCTCTCTCTCTCTCTCCAACATTTTCTCACTCTAAAACATTGGTAAAGATGATTTCAGCTGCGAATGCTGGTAAATGGAGATTTTGTTTAGGGATTACAAGTAGTAGCATTTTACTTTACTTTTAAGTAAAAGCTTGGTCTTTGATCTTTCTTTTCCTTTTGAGGTTGTCTTTTTTTCACGGAGCCTCCGTGAACATCTTTTTCACTGTTTACGGAGTTGTTTAATTTCGTGTGTTTATTTCGATTTTAGACGATCCATGTTTTAATAAAAAATTCGGAAAAAAGTTAATTACAATTAATTATTATCGATCATAATTAATTTTTAATTCGAATCATTCAAAAATACTTTGAACAGTAGCAATTGAGCTCCGTAACTTTTTTTTTTTTTACGGAATAACCATAGAGAAGATTTTCTCTTTCTTTTTAATTTACTAAATTTAGTGATGAGTGAAGTTTGTTGGAACTCCCCAGGAAAAGCAACGATACCGAGAGCGAACCCCACGTGGCTACGAGGTTATAATCGTATGTGATACGCCCTGGATTTTGTCAAAGTATAGGACCACGTGGCGAGTATTTGTCAGGACCGACTTTGGGCATTTTTTAACTGGAAATATTTTAGAATATCTCTCTGAGTCTGAACCAATGACTCGACATCTAAAAAGACACCTGATTTTTTTATTTTTTTTTAAAGAAAAACAACAATTTGCCGTCAAAAACAACGATTTTTATTTTTTTTTGATAAGAAGGATGAAGTAGAATTTTTCGTAGAGAAAATATCCAACGTAAAGGTCTATTCTTTATTTTACTCCAGTGTTTGGTTGCACTTTTGGAAGATTGGGCGGATAACCCCAACTTATACGTAATTGGATTATTCTAACCTCTGTCCGAAGAACGTAGAATAATAGGTAAAAAATGCATTGATATCTATATTGATATTTGTGAAAGTGTATTAATATCCGTGAGATATGCATTGATATCTGAACTTGTTTAGAATTATTGTCATATTATCTTGTCTTCTGCCTAGTGGACGGAGATTAGCTAGACCGTTATCATATTAATCCCCTCTTACTCCTCAATCAAAACAAACATAATTACAACCAATTTCTACACAATTCCTCTCTCCAACCAAACAACCAATTTCACTATTAATCCATCTGTACCATCAATCCCAATCCTCTCCTCGCTACCAATTCCTTTCGGCCTATAACACGCATCAAACGAGGCCTAAGGAATTTCGTACTTCTAAATTTATTTTAGAAGGGGCAAAATTAACTTGGGAGGACTAAAATAGTTGCCCAAAGAAGAGGAAACATAGAAGATATTCCTAGGTGAATGGAGATGGGTCTTGTTGCCTAAATATAAAGTGAAATTCCCTATAACAATTTAACCAATGGTACCTTTTGTAGTGGGCCAAAATATCCGAAGGTTTAAAGGGTTCAGTGGGATAACCCTCCGGGCCCACGGTCCAGTTGCCTCAGTTCGTCTGTATGAAGGGAAGTCAAACTTAACACGACATCCCAGTCATCAGCCGAGCGTCAGTTAGTCTTGCGGGTGTTCGCCGAAGAAAGATTGGCTCGCCGAGTGAACTCGTAACATCCTTGTTCGGAATAGGCCCAACTTACTCGGATGGGTAACCTCCTGGCTCGGGCGTACGGATCGACGAGTAAGTGTCATACTCGGCAGATCCTGTTCGTAAGTGTCCCTCGGCTAGGGCGGTTATGGAACATTCTAGAAATCTTTGCTGATAGAAGCAAAGATAAGCACGTTCACCTCTCTGATAACCGATGGGACGTATCTGACATTGGCCCACGTGGGTCCACATGGGTCTGCAGGTCTCGAAGGGCATAATTGCTTGAGTGCCTCTGGCACGTGACGTCATCCGAGCGTAGCAACGCGCGTGCAATACACTTCCATCTTGCTCAACACTCCAAACCTCTGCCTATAAATAGCAGAGTGCCTCTTCTATGCAGAGGTCAGATATTCTCTCTCCCAAAAAACTATTTCTTTCACCAAAACATCTTCTTCTTCCTCCCTCCGGTTCTAATTAGATCGTCGGAGCCTCTACCCGAAGGAACACCACCCTCCGGTTTGCAGGTACACAACGTCGCCGGTCAAGATTTCTACGGTTCAGGCATCGAGAAAGGGTTCAGGAGGTTCAAGGGTAAATCACGCCCCCACAATTGGCGACTCTGCTGAGGACAAGATCTTTTCCCTAGCATGGGCAGTGATCCATCTTAGACCTCCTCTTCTCTCCACCGTGCACCACCGACCATTCTGATTATGACTCAACGCCTTCCCCCTCCTGGCCCGGAGAACTTCACCCTCGGTTTAGCTGGGTTTGGTTCGATAAACGCTGATCCCAGCCAAACCACAAGAACAACCTTGCCAGTTGCTCGGCAACTCTCTTATCCCCCAACCGAACTTGAGATTGCTCTGGCGGAGCAAAAGCGTCAAGCCGCAGTCATTGCACTCCTCCAGCAACGTCTAGAAGAACGGGACGGAGGTGTGGCCACTACTCCGGTGCATGGCCACCCTGCCGAACCCAGTCGACCGAAGAAACCTCACAAGCGCAGTAGGAAGTCGCGCCTGGAGCACGCCTCAGAGAGTGCGCCTGCCGAGTGACGTACCGTTTTCGATCGGCTCGAACATGCTCCTAGAGTCCAACCTACGGCTTCTCGCCATCGGTTAGAGAGCATAGTCCGTAACGAAAGCACGCGTTCCTCGGCAACAAGTTCCACGGCGGGGACGCGCGGAGCGGGGCCTTCGGGGAGAACACATGTTGCCTCTCGGCGGCATCGAGACCATGCAGATGGAAAGAG
>JACTNZ010000040.1:0-98305 GCA_018127125.1 Rhododendron griersonianum
ATCTAAATTCCATACTATATGCATTTTGCCTGGAATTTTTAAAGATCATAGCCAACAATACATAAAGTACAAATCATAGCCAACGATAGTTAAGAATATATATTATCAAAGTACCAATGCAGACGTGCAGACAGATGAAAATATCTGAAATCTGCAAGGAGACTCATAATTTACCATAAGGCACAATACAAAAATACATTATAATTTGAGGAGAGAAGGTTAATTCCTTAACCCACGCGTCCTTGTTGAGGCACAGGCCATACAATTTTTACTAACACGTGCATTTCACATAGAATTACATGACCAAGGAGTTCAACCACAACTTAAAAAGACATTTTAGCTCCATACTTGATCTACATGCCATGCCCCACAAAGCTGGCGGTCCACATGTTTACAGTGAAACAGGAAGCGAAAGATTAACTGATATTTCGTCAAGGCTTTTCTTGATATCACAAGCGACAATGGCCACTGAACCTGAAACAGAAAATAATGAGATCGTATTATTGACAAAAAAACACCTACTAAAACGTTCGATTTAGAAAGCTGAAGAAAATCCTATTTCATCTTCCCTTCGCCATAAAACCAGGATAAGCCATCTCAGACCAGGATAGCGAGTGTCTTCGTTGGATATTTTACTTTCAGTTGCGGCCTCATTTTTTCGATTACAGAGAGCTTTTGATTGTCTGTACCGAAAATGACTAACCACAAAAACTGACTGACAAACACACACAGATGGACAAAGTTATCTAAAGTACCTTGTTTAATAATCACAAATAAGGCAACAAGGAGAAAGCTATTTTTGTGCTTGGGGTGCATACCAAATTGGAAATTGGTAGCATGTACCATGAACTTGAACCCTCTCTGAAATTTATTTGCATGCAAATCTTAGAGGATTGACCGAGTGTGGATAATGTAGCACTGAATTAAATAGCAAGAATCGATATATAGAGTGTTTGCATGTCTAATCGTATTCCTTTACTCTCGAGTCCTCTAATATGAAATTCCCTATCATTTAAATGGAATCTGGACCTAAACATATCTTCTAACAATACAAATTGAAGACCTAATTCTACATACTTAATAAATTTTAATACGAGCAGGACACAAAGAACAATATTGCATTGGCCATACAAAAACCACGTAGTTAGTAGCCCACAGTGCACAACGATAAGCAAAAGAACAGAATTTTAGACAAAGGGCAAAAACTACAATACAAAAAGACAGTAATATGCATACATAGTCATGCCTTAGGCAAGCTATTGTCTATGATCACAAAATGCACATAGCATTGTTTTCTACCGAGGGAGTCCAAACAAAGGCACAGAGAAAAGCCATGTCAAAAGGCAGCACTAAAATACTGCATACTCACACACACAGCGAGCAGTGACCATAAAGTGCATATTTACAACAAACTACGAACAAGGTGTATGTCCAAGTTCTAAACGAGACAAAAGAAAGAGCTTGACGGCACATGCTAATATGAAGAAGTCACATAGAATTGTTGAGCTTCAAAAAAGCATGCACGGAACTCCACTCCTAGATTTGATCCATTATGTCCCCTTCATTTGTTCCTTCCTAAAGTTTTTATACGAAGCCATCAGCAAAAAACTTTCGGACCTCTCTCAACAGCTTAATTTGTCATTTTGGAATGAAAGTGTGCGAAGGGGTCATTGTCTTATTCTAACATTGGCATAAGCAATGGCTTGTTAATTGTCCTACAGGAACAAAACATCTCATCATTGGTAGCAACCATTGCCGACAAAATAATATTCAGTGGTTTTTCTTACTTGAACCACAGAAAGCTAGGAATATCAGGTGGTTAAGATAGTGATACGACATGATCCTTATCTATGTCTGCCAAGCAATAAGAGCTTTTCCACACACACACAAAAAACACAAAAGTAAATGGTTAATACATTGTACCTAAAGATAGATCCCACTCATAAGTTTAAGGTGAATTCTACTCTTGTTATTTTGTTTGACATAAAATGTTTTTGTTCTCGATGGTGATTCTGCTGTAGCAGAGACGAAGCCCCCATTGCCATCACAAGTCAGGAATTGGCCTTGAGAGGTGCAAAACTGAAATTCTGTCTCAGATACTCTCCACGACTGCAGAAAACATATTAATCTATAACCACTCTTTATAAGTAGAAGCTTACATAAGTTAACATTCCATATAGTGACTCCTAAGAATCAATCTTCGTATCATGTTTACTTAAGACGCCATATGGTGACTCCTAAATTTAGACACTGCAAGTGCATGTGGGAGGACATCATTGTGTTAGCAAACTTACATGAATTCATTGATGGAAATGAAACCTCTGGGTAAATTGCAAGGCACAGTCATGCCTCGTGGTCTTTCAGTAAATTCGATGGCCAAAGAAGAAACCATTACCACCTACAAGATTTAACTAAATAGTGGAATTTCACAAAACACCAATTGGGTTTGTACAACAATGCCTCCTCAAACACCTTTGATTCATGTTACATAGAACTGAGACGAGATTTTTTTAAGAAGGCTGGAATAGAGTTGAATACTTGACCACAGTTGGAATTTTCAACTGACAGAAATGATATCCCGCATTATGCTTGTAGATGCACAAAGATACACACAACTGCCTTCTAAAATAAGATCCCACATTGTGCAAAGATATGCATTTCTCAAACTATTTAAAGGAAATAAGCAAATCACATTTCGAACATACAATTTTACTTCTACGCAATTTAGGGCATCTGAATTGTCAACTAAATATGTTCGGATGACCAAATTGAAACTTCCAAAGAAAGTTTATCTCATGCACAAACACAATCAGAATTTTGCATCCCATTTACCATTTCCTTACTCTGTGTAGCCTTTAGTAGTATATACAATTAGCAAGCAAGTAAAGAAGCCGAGTTTTTACTTTTACCTACTGGGATCAGGAGGTATGGCTGAAACAATGCGATTGATAAGAACCGCCAGCAGAGAGACGCTGCCCACGTGGATTGGCAAGCTCCGCACAATGTCGTTGTTTCTTGATACCAAGTCAGCCACCCATTCCCTTCTTGGCTTCGGTCCCCTGTAAAAGCTGAATGTTAATCGACATGCCAAGCTTCACTAACCGGGAAAAAAAAAAAAAGAAGACGCAGAAAGTCCAAAGCAGCAAAACAAAATCCCTGTAGCCAGAAGTACAAAGCAATAAAAGAGAATAGATATTTGCATCCAAGACAATCATAGACCGGCATCACCCAAAATAACAAAATCAAAAGCGGATCTTACAGGCCCAATAACACAATCACACAACACTGCAGCAAAAAATCAAATCAAAGCAAAACCGATTTTTAGACTAAAACCTAACCAAATGCAATAACCACGTACATCAATGACAAAAACCAGAACGCATGGAGATCCCACAAATGGGCCAATGGTACAACCAACACCAACAACGGCAAGGCAATTAGCGTACACCAAAACACAAATCCCCTATCGATATAAAAAAAGAACAAAACGAAATCTCAAACAATCATGAAACAAGCTCTTAAAGAGAGGAAAAACAATAATTGATGAAACCACAATCGATGGCACACATGTTAATGTTATTGTTGTGATCCATGAGCTTGAATCCATCACCATTACCTGCAATTTCAAACCAACATTTAGAAGTTCATGAGCATTAGGAACCCCTCAATCTCAAGAGTTTGTGGGTCTATGCTGAAACAAGCTATAAGGGGAAGCCAACTAACTGAAATTTAAGAATCAGAAACACCGTACAACAAAAAACAAATCCAAAAACGCAAAAGACTTTACAGCCTTATTTGGATGGGGACAAACTGGTGAAACATGGAAAAGACGAGGTTTAAAAAACAAAATGGACCATTACAGAGCAAATAAAAACCATCCATTTCTCTATATTTCGGCACCACTTCTACCTCTTCTATTCATCCAAACAATTGATAAGATTCTCGCTTATTGTTTTTCTCATCATTTCTCATTATTTATCATCTTTTCCCTTATGCTTTCCTTTTCATTCATAAATCTCTCAGTCAATCCATAACTCAAACAAAAGCCTAGACAGTAGACACAAACACAGTAAAAACTTCAAGCAATTATTCAGGACATTCATTTCATATATTGATCTTCTTGGTGCCACCTTCACCGTCAAATCGTGGCTCCACCACTGTGCATCTAACGACTTTTGGAGGCCCTGCATCGATCCTCTTTCAAACTTATAGATAAATCGCGTATGAATTATGCCTTCTTCTGTAATGAGCTAGCCTAAAGTCTTTCAGAAAAATGAATAATTAGCAAATACGTGCAGAAATAATGACAGAATCTGAACCAAACATAAAACAGTGACAAAGAAGTTACAATAGGGCAAAGTAGTAGTCGTAGGTGAAGGTGTTTATACCCAAATTTGGCACATATAGGAGTATTATTTATGGGCATCTACGGGCCATTGCTTTTATTTGAGTTTCAGCCCAAATGAGTTGGGCCCAGTTGTTTTTAAAGCTCATTTGAAACCCACTATCCAAACGAAACCCTAATATGCCGATTCGGCAACTATCTAGTTCCCACAAATCGAAACCCACTCCCAGAAATTACTACTAAACCCAACAATCCACGAATCGAAAACCACCCAAATGAAGAACTTACCAGCGACGACCATTATTTCTGACAACGACGATCTTTGGTGGAGGCGCTAACTGGGGTAAGCTTCGCCGGAGCAAACGAGGAAAACAAGGAAAATACAAACCAGAATTAACAGATCTGTGCAAATCGAACACGCAATTTGTCAAAATTTGGAGAAACTTAGTATAACAAAATCACCTGTCATTTGCCTTCTTCATTGCCGTCCTTTTCGTCGTCGTTATCGTCGTCGTCATCATCGCCGTCGTGGCCGCCTTCATCGTCCTCTCTCCCTCCCTCCCTCTCTCTCTCTCTCAAACGCCGTTCTATTGTTTCTCTGTGCAAGTAATACGGAGTAAAACGTAAGTGGTGGGAGAATAAAGTGGTAGGTGGGAGAAGTGGCGGAGAACGCGCCACGCAAACAAGAGTGGAATTACAATTATACCCATCTGGCTAAGTTTGTACTGTTTGCAATCAGGGGGTAAATTCGCCCGAAATTGGAAAATGGGCATCCGAAAAACTCCTCCTTTATATTCTGGAGGAGGATAACATTACCAATTAATTTTATCCGATTAAGTTAAGACGATGGAAAAAAATATAAAAAATAAATATTTAAAAAATAAAAAACTTAACAGAATAGTGTCTGAGTGTTGGGTACGGTGGCTAAGATTTTTTTCTTTTGAAAATGCAGTGCCCTGGGGCCTGGACCAAACATTTTTTTCTATTTATCGATGCTTCAATTGCCTGGGTTTAAAAAAAAGTAGGACGATTCCCTCACCCAATCACCTCTCCACACGTGTCTCTTACTGAACACCTTTGCCCCCACAATCTTCAAATTTCAAAGCGCCTTGGTGTTCTCATAATTTTCCCTCATCCCACGCACTCTCTCTCTCTCTCTCTCTCCAGTCGACCCTTCTTCAATCTTTTTCACTGTTACTGAGCAAAAAGTTTCACTCTTCTCTCTAGAATCAAAACCTAGCGTACATCTATCCATTGTTTAGAGAGAGAGAGAGAGAGAGAGAGAGAGAGACATAAAGGCATTGCGATCGCAGTTTCTAGCATTACCAACTCATTCTGGGGGATACATTATTGAAGGTCGAATCGAAGTGTAGAGAGAGAGAGAGAGAGAGAGAGAGAGAGAGAGAGAGAGAGAGAGAGAGATGAATGCAATGGGGAGACAGGGGCAGAGATCCGGTGCACCGGCGGCGCATCACCAGCGGCAGCACTCGGACAACTTCTTGGATTCCTCCTCATCCAACGGTCGGTGGCTTCAATCTGCTGGTCTTCAACACCTTCACTCCTCCTCAAACCCATCTATCCCTCCTCCCAAGGTTTCGATTCTTTCAGTTTCTCTTTGCATTTTCGATGTCGTCGTGCGTGTAATCTTTGGTTAGTGTGGTCCAAATTAGATCCAAGTTGATTTTTTTTACTTAATTCCAAGAAATAACTGAATTAAGAGGTTAACTATAAGGTAGATATGCTCTGATAGGTGTAACTTTGCTTACACAATTGGTCTAAAAGACTTTTCTTTTTTCTTTCCGAAAACTATGTATGATAGTCTCATTCGTAATACTTTCAACTCTCGAAAAGAAGAGAGTGCTTGGAATTTCCAAGCATTTGAAGCAAGTTGGGGCAATTTTAAAACAACAAAATTTATGGGTCTGGCTGCAACCTATCAAATATCCTGTGAGAAATCAAATTGAGTGGGGTACTTGACCCCGCTTGTATCTCACTCCCTCCACCCCTGTGGATAGATCTAATACCGAATTGAGAAAGAATTTGGTATGAACTTCAAGTGATGGGAAGCACCCTAATGCGAAAATCGATGAAAACATCGAGTTCTTGATATTGGTTGGCCGGTGGGGTGGAGAGAGGTTTTGGATGTTTGTTACTGAAATTCAGTTGGCACAACACCGAGCGAAGATGGAGATGCTCTTAGTTCTTTGGAAAGATTTTGAAAGGAACCACATGGTCCACATTCATTCCAATGAACCGAACGCTGCCTTAAATATTTCTGATATGCCTGTATAGATCTACTGTTAATGGTCTGAAGTTTGATTGATTTTATGTCTATGTTTGTAATTGAATGGGGGGCAGGACTACGGTTACTATGGCGGTGGTCAGGGTTCGAGAATGTATAAAAATTCACAGAGGAATGTCAATGGAGGAAATGAGTTTTTGACGGAGCCATCAACGCCTCCGGTTAATCCGCTGTCTGTTAGCAGGAGAAAGAACAGTCAAGACTTGGAGTCTCCAAATGGTTTCAGTCCTGGACTTCTAGATCTACACTCTTTTGACACTGAGCTTCTTCCCGAGGTGTGTTTTTTTGCCTATTGAAGAATACATAGCATTATGATGACGATTAAGATGTAGCCTTGGAATTTTTCCTGTCTATGAAGTGTAGTATCATTGGCCAATGCCTGTCTATTTTCTTGAATTAGATGTATGTATGCTGGTTTTGCTTTTTGTGTAGTGTGCGTGGAGGATATGACATGATGGAAGACCACCATGCTCTGCATCTGCAATTTGGAATGTGATTAGTTTGCAACTATGTCCTAATTTGTAGATGTTTGTTGTTGATCAGCCACATAAAGAATATGGTATTTGTTCTTGTAATATGCTGCATGTGCTGTAATAAGGACTAAGGAGTGTGCCAATTCATCCTTATTTTTATTTAAGTTGGAGGGGAAAAAGTGGGGGTAAATAGCATCGATAAAGAGACATCATGTTGGTCCTTGAATGATTTATGTCCCATCCACAAGTGCTGATTATCGTTATTTGAAATTGGCAATTCAACCAATATTTAGGAGTTTTAAGTGTTTAACTGAAAACTTAAGCTGCTTTTCATCAATCTGCTACTTTTTCTGGGGTATTTTATGGCAGATATCCGTTCCTGGCCTATATGATGCCCCTTCTTTCTATCGTTCTGCCCGGGGTAGAAGCTTTGATGACTCTGAGACATACTTTGTGAACAATAAGCAAACTGGTAGAGTTCGTGCTGCTGCACCTGAGAACAACGTTTTGAAAAGTTTTGCCACAGATAAAGACAAGGCCAGCAATGTTGCAAAGATCAAAGTTGTGGTATGTTTTACGATTAAGTTCCCCTCCTAAGTTTTATCTTTAGCATATGTGAGGCCCAGCAGCTGACTGTTACCACCTTTTGATTGTCAGCTTGCAAGCCACTTCTAAGCCTACTACTTGACATGTGCCTTTTGTTACGATCTTACTGGTTTGTTCTATTAGTATTTAAAATATGCTAGTGACGGCTTGGTTGCAGGTGCGCAAGAGGCCTCTAAATAAAAAGGAGCTGACAAAGAATGAGGAAGACATCATAACCATAGAGCCACATTCCAGTTCTCTTGCAGTCCACGAGACTAAACTTAAGGTTAGTGTCAGTGTTGTGGTTCATGCTGTGCTTGCTATCAGACAACAACTGATATCAAAAACAAAAATGAAAAATAGGTATTTTGCGCATGTCTACCACGTGTCCCAGACCTCCGGGACACTGATATGTGAGCTTATCCAGCGTGTCGGTGCTTTGTAGCTTCTTTTATCATCCTTATGCCACTTTTTGGGGTTCATATCATTCAACTATTTGTCTATTCTTCATTGTATAGCCATTATTTATATACTTTTTCTACTTGTCCATAGAACTTAGGTTGTTGGTGATCTTATTATGGGCCTTTGCTTATTTGAGTTGGATGGCATTTTATACAACCCAAGTATTATGGTTATTAAGATCTGATTTTCAAAGTGTCATTAAGTGGAGAGATTAGTTTCAGTGAAATGCATCATTACTACAACAGTATTAAGTTCTAGTTGCAGGAAGAGTTTTGAAAATTTCCGCTTGTGTATTTGCAATCCCCCACTGATTCCAAACAAATCATTTAACCTTTCCTTTTAATGATAGACCTATTCTCAACCAAATTTGAATTCAGTGGTTTTGGTTGTCCTTGAATAAATTTGCTCGGGTCCTGAATAAGAAACAAGTATACACTCTGTTTTTTCGTTCTCTTCTCTTGTATTGGCTTTACGTTTTTACCTATTGGACCATCCCACTTAGTATAGAGATTGTTTGAACTCCACGCAGGTTGTTGAAAATTTTGACTGTCAACATTCTGCAGGTTGACCTAACAGAATATGTGGAAAACCATGAATTTGTTTTTGATGCTGTGCTGAATGAGGAAGTTTCAAATGACGAGGTGAGTGCATGATTCAATTGTTAGAAATGATAATAAAACAATTAAGTACTTCTGGATCCGCATGATGGAGATAATTCCTTAGACCATTTGTTTATCTTAGTCTTTTATTTTGTTTCCACAGGTATATCGCGAAACTGTAGAGCCCATAGTTCCAATAATTTTTCAGCGCACCAAAGCAACTTGCTTTGCGTATGGACAAACTGGTAATGACTTTATTCATCACTGATGGATGCTGTTGTAAACTTCCTACCATACCACTACGAATGATGGCCATTTCTTATGCAATCACATATACCCCTCGAAAATTAGGCTCCGTTCCAGAACACCTTCTTAAAAAATAAGTACTTATTTCACATTTTCAAACTCAAAAATAATGTAAATGAAAAATAATTTTTTAATTTTTTTGCACCGTATTAAAGATCTCAATGAGATCTATCAAACAAGATTCATATTGGTAGGAAAATTATTTGCGTAAGTACATGATTTTTGAGCTTGAAATTGCCTTCTTAAAAAATAAGTACTTATTTCTCTTTCCGGAACGGGGCCTACAAACACAGCCTCAGGCCCTCAACTTCATGAACCGATAGTTATCAATATTGACTCTTTAACCACAAATCTCAACTAGGTGCTCGGATTGTTCATCTTACGTTATACTATTACTATGCACTTTGAGTTATAGTCATGGTAGATATTTTGCAGAAGATAAACTTGGGCTCTCCAATTCGATGCTTGGAGCCTTGTATTTTTATATTCATTTATTGACTTTACGAGTATCAGTAAAAAGACTTAAAATATTGGAAACAAAATGTATTTTTTTTCCCTTTTCGAGCCAATTAAATTGTGACAATTATCTTTCTCATGTGGGCGGGTACCAATGGGCATTGAATAGAAATTATACTCCAATAAGCTTTCACTGTTTGTTTGTTAACTTGTTCAGGAAGTGGGAAAACTTACACTATGAAACCGTTGCCCCTTAAGGCGTCTCGGGATATATTGAGGCTGATGCACCATACTTACCGGAACCAAGGCTTTCAGTTGTTTTTTAGCTTCTTTGAGATATACGGGGGAAAACTTTTTGATCTTCTCAGTGATCGGAAGTAAGTTTAGTTTCCACGTCCAGCTTTTTTCTAGTCAACCTAGGTATTCATGAAACTTTGTTCTCTTGTGCAGGAAACTTTGTATGAGAGAGGATGGTAAACAACAAGTTTGCATTGTGGGTTTGCAAGAGTACAAAGTTTCAGATGTCGAGACAATTAAGGACCTTATTGAGAGAGGAAACGCTTCAAGAAGTACAGGCACGACCGGTGCAAATGAGGAATCCTCACGGTCACATGCCATACTTCAGCTAGCTGTTAAAAGGTCGGCTGATGGTAGTGAAACTAAGCCTCCCAGAGTTGTCGGCAAACTTTCCTTCATAGACCTTGCTGGAAGTGAACGTGGTGCAGATACAACTGACAATGACAAGCAAACGAGGTTTATGTTACTTCGATTTCAAGTTTTCGTGTTCCTCTTAGGCAAAAATGCAAAACTTTTAAGCCCCGTACCTGAGACACTTGATGCTGGATCTGGTAAATTAATTAGTGGGCTCCAATCATGTTTAACATCAACAGGTCATTTTGAGCGGGTAAATTGACCACTTGCTTGGGGTTTATTCCCCTCCCTTTTCCCGCATCTTAATCTTTTTCTGATTATGGAAAGCTTAATCCTTTTAAGTAACAATAAGCTGTCGAAATCAAGCTATACGTTGGACTTGCTTGGGGTTTATTCCCCTCCCTTTTCCCGCATCTTAATCTTTTTCTGATTATGGAAAGCTTAATCCTTTTAAGTAACAATAAGCTGTCGAAATCAAGCTATACGTTGGCAAAAGGAACAAACTTTGTATGGAAATCCTAGAAATTTTGTATAGGTACACTCTTGTAGACGTCAGTTTATTTTGCTCTCTAATCTTCTATTTTTAAGTCATGTATACTGGGTCATTCTTCTTTTCCTTGATTTTACTTCTGTTTTTGGTTTGTTTACCTTTTTGTGAACTCTTTTTCTTTCACTATGAAGCACTTTGCCTTTCATCTGCTTTGTTGCTATGCTCTTAACTACGCTATTGTGGCCATTCTATTGTCTTTTCCCGTTCTCTCGTACCCTTTGGATCTTAGGTGAAGTGCTAGAGATGATTCTCATGTTATTAGAGCTTTTAAAGCAGGACTGTATTTAGTTCACGTGGATTTCCTTCAAGCATTAAATAGATTGGAAGTGGTGTTTTCTCCGAAGTCACATAATTCGCTAGGTAAGGGTAGCACATGCACGCTAGAAGCATGGATCCACGAATTATCTGCAAATTCACGATTTAGTACTTATAAAATCCTTGAATTCATGCTGCTGCATCTGTGAGTTCCGCAACCGCAATGGAAACGATGCACGTGGCTTACCTTTTAATGATGGCTGGTTCCTAGTGATACAGAAATAGTACCAGGTGGTACACACCAATGCAAAAGCTATTAAAACTAACTGTTTCAGGTATCGAGGCTGCATCTTTGGACATATAAGGGAGACTTCAACCACAAAGCTAATGTGATTTCTATGGTTAGAAATAGTATTAGTCTATTAGACACGCCTAATAATAATCATCTGAATAAAAGATATACTACATCAAAAACGAAATTTAATTTGCAGTAATGTATCTAGTAGAGTATTGCGATGATTTTATGTAGACGCTCTCAATTCCTAATCTTTTGAAATTGATGCTCCCACACCCGCTCCTGCGCAATGGAATTGTGACCTAGGTTTCATCTAAGGTGTTATGAAATTTCGAATGCAGAATGGAAGGTGCTGAGATCAATAAAAGCTTGCTTGCATTGAAAGAATGCATCAGAGCGCTTGACAATGATCAGGGTCATATTCCTTTCAGAGGCAGTAAATTAACTGAAGTCCTCAGGGATTCATTTGTTGGCGACTCTCGGACTGTTATGATCTCTTGCATTTCTCCGAACGCAGGATCTTGTGAACATACTCTTAACACCTTAAGATATGCTGACAGGTACAATTCATTTGATATATAAACTCTCTCCCTCTATTCCTCTGTGAGGATACCCATACTTCATAAATTTGACTTCTTAGGGTGAAGAGCCTTTCTAAAGGGAATAACTCGAAGAAAGATGTCCTATCATCCACCTTAAACCTGAAGGAATCGACAACACTTCCTTTATCCGGGATGACCTATGAAGACGATATAGCTGATTCATGGCCTGAAAATACTGATCAGGAGGAATTTGATGATTCAGAAGAGTTCCAAGAGCCAGAGAAACCATTATGGAAGAAAAATGGGAAAGTTGAAGCATATGAGATCTCAAACTCAGAAGATAAAATGAGAAGGACCAATGGGCAGACAAAATGGAAGGACCCTCCGAAATTCGAGACAAAAAATTCTCATGCTGATGATGATATGAATGCCCTTTTGAAGGTAAGAATGTTTGGAGAATTACTAACTATAAGGTCGAATCTTGTGACATTTGCGGTGCTTATTTATATATCATCCAGGGTTCAATTTGTTTGACTCTTGTGGCTTGTGTTCCATGTATCAGGAAGAGGAAGATCTTGTTAATGCTCATAGGAAACTAGTGGAGGAGACAATGGATATAGTTAGAGAGGTTTGCAATGGACTTTGTTGGCTGGTTATCTTTTACTGAAGTGGTTTTTACTTACATATCGTGAATAGTTCAGTTTTAGTGGCCACTAGATGGTGTCATTTGCGGACAAAAAAAAAGGATTATTGCCCTTGGAAGATTTGGAAATCCTCATAATAACTTGTTTCGTTCTTTCAAAATTGTCTGTCAGTTAATTTCCCAGTTCTATAGTCTGCTATTTTCTTATTTTTCATTTTGGTTTTGATCCTACTATTTCTTTAGTTGATCCACTTTCTGAGATGATATCTTTTTCTGGCATAGCACATTGCATGTACACGCGTTTAAACTCCAGATTATTTACATAGTGTGTTCAAATTTGCAGGAGATGAGTTTGTTAGTGGAGGCAGATCAACCAGGAAATGAGTTGGACAATTATGTCTCTAGATTGAATGTAATCTTATCCCAGAAGGCTGCTGGCATTCTAGAACTACAAAACCGCTTGGCTCATTTTCAGCGTTGTTTGAAGAAGCACAATGTTCTAGTTTCTTCTTCTGGTTACTAGATCTTATGTGGAAGTACATATAGAATTCGCTAGTGAAGGGTTTCACATTGGATGAATATTGTTGCAAGATCTACCCAGATAGTGATTTGGATTCCCTGGTAACTTATTGTGTGGCCAAGTCAAGATTTGTATTGTTGGGGAGCGATCGTTTTACCCAAATTTTCAGGGGCTTTGGTTTTCCTTGTTGGATTGGCATTGGGGCCTCATTTATGATTTATTATCATCACTGTCGTCAAATTTGTTTTACCCAATTACAGAAGATTATGATTTACATGCTATTTCGCATGACCTTGTAAAGCTTTGAAGCTTCTTCATGATGACATTATACACACACCAATTTGCTCTTCGAAATGTTAATTTTTGTTACTTGCAACAAAAAGGCCTTTTATTTGTGATGGTTTATGCTGTATGATACAACTAAGGGTCCAGCTGAGATAATGAGTTCTAATTCAGTGTTCAAATTTATTACTCAATCCCTTCCTTTTTAAGTGTCCTGCTTCGTAACTTTAACTTATTAAGAAAACATCATCATTACACCTTTCATATCAACTTTTACCTCTATTTTTCCTACTTACCCTCTATGGGGACATTATCATTATACTTTTACTCACTAACTTTTTAAAATAGAATCTTCTTTTAGGGGCAAAATAAAAAATGTACCAATTTTTATCTATTAACTTTACAAAATGGATATTTATTAAGGAACAGCCTAAAATGGAATATTGGACTTTAAAAAAGGGACGGAGGGAGTACTATTTTGAAGAAGATAGATGTGTTTCACAATTCTTTTGATGAAAGTTTGATCAATATGGTTTTCCAAATCATTTTGAGGTTAATTGATTCCGATTCAGTGTGCGTGTTTAAAAGATGAATGATTCCCATTTTTTGAAGTGGGTCTTGGAAATTAAAATTAAGGCCTCACAAATAGTAGACGGTCAAGTGAATCATGTAATGATGTATACGAAATCTATCGGGCATGATCACACCTGAGTCCCCACAAATGGTAGATGGTCCCAGTTAACTCGTCAATCAAATTTTGGAGTGTGTTCTTGTCAAAATGCCAGATCTCATTTATGAGAGATTACTACATTGTCTTGCTTAACCCACCTACTACTGAACTGCCCAGTCCTGGCCTGCCGTCGCTTAATCTTCAGGAGACAGATAGATTTATTGTACCCAAACCCTTTTCGAGTCCCTTATGGAGTACTGTTTTAGGAAAATAATATGCATATATGGACCTTAGAACGGAAAAAATGGCGTACCAATGAACTGACTTTGCGGTCACGTGTTTAAACAATGCAGCCATGGCTTTATACATTGCGCCCATGGCCTCATACATTGCGGCTAATCCCTTTAACATTGCAGCCATAAACCCTAATGTTGCGAACAACACATCCGGACCTTGCGGCCACAAGCTCAATTGTTCAGATGGTCACTCTTTCAGTTCGGACGGGAAATCCAACAAGACAAGATTTGTTTCTGCTATATAATACTCCCTCCGTCCGGATATAAAAGTCATTTTTTGGAGTTCGCGTCATTTTTCAAATAATTATATTTTGTAATTTGTAATATTTTATGTAACTTTGAAAACATTGTTTTATAGAACTAATTGAAATCTATCAAACAAGTTGAAATCTATCAAACAAGATCCATATTGGATATAAAATTCATTACCAGTTAAAAGATATAACTTATTTTTTATCTGGTTAGAATTGAAGAAGAGACTATTAAATCTGGACGGAGGGAGTATATCACAGATTGAGATTGACCTCTCTTTTTATAATGGTTATGTTGTTAGCAAAGAGCGTGGGAATTTCAGGGAGTTAAAGATTTGTTTCTGGGTTGAATATAGGAGTACGGAGGGTTCACATAGTGATTTGCCGTCTTAACAAATTTATACCATGCTAAACTAATTTTCAGTTAGAAGGGCAATTCCGTCATTCACTCTTATTCCTTCCCGCCCAATTGTTACATTCATAACCGACTCTCCCTCTCTCCTCTTCAGTCCCACTCCCCGGCAACGAACTTCTCATTTCTTGAGAGAGAGAGAGAGAGAGAGAGAGAGAGAGATATTCTCCAACTGCTTGAGAGATGGATTTCATGAGAAAACTGAGCTTTCAGGTGTTCCTAATGTGCGTACTGATCTCTCTGAAGAAAGAAAATGCAAGAGAGGGGAGCCGTGTCCTATGATGGCATGCAAACAATTATGGCACAGAAGATGAAGGAGTTGGAAATGATGGATGTGAATGACGTGGATCATGTGTTGGATATAGAAGAAGTGCTTCACCTCTACTCTAGGCTTAAATCCCCGGTCTACCCCGACATTGTCAACAAGTTCGATCTTCATGGACATGTACTCTGAGTTCTTCCTTCCACAGCCCTCTACAAACATTACAAATTCATCGCGAAGACTCGGCCCTTTGAAGTTCTAGACACTTCCAATAGATTTACTTCTTCCCAGTGCACACGACTGGATATCTCTCCAAGGATTTCTTTGCTTGTCATTTCTGTGTGTGTGTGTGTCTAGGTGAATGCGAGAGTGATTTGCTATAGTTTGTTCCTAGTAACCTACTAATAACTCAACTCTATGAGACCAAGAGTTCATGTCATCTCTTTGCCAATTGCCATGTGTTTTTTCAGTATGCTCATATCATCTCCATGAAAAAGCTTCAAAAACCCACATCCAAGTGCATCTACAAAGGAAATAGAACAACTTTTGTACTGATTTCATGAAGCCACTTAACACCCGTGAGATATAACCAACATCTCTGCCATTTAATGAACAATTACCAATATTTACGTAAACTGGTATCTGAAACAAATCTCTTCAGAGTTCACGAATTGGAATATGCAATGGAAAAGAATGCTGAAATATTGGTGTCAAACAGCATTTAGACTATGCAATGCAATAAATTTCCTACATCCAAGCACATTGTAAAATGGCAGTGGGTAAGTGGGTATATTTTTTACTGATTGGCTCAGTCAATTAACAGCCCATGTGAATCTCTACCATTTCTGCCCGTTTTCTGAACAATACATGACATTTACATAACTTGTACCTAAAACTACAAAAAATTGCACTAAATACTCGTCAGAATTTACTTGAATGACAGAAACACCACAAGTTGTAGAACATGTAATGTAGCTATCAACAAATTTCTTCCATTCTCCACATTTGACAGACAACCATGAGAGATATGATTCATTGTAAGTATAAGAACTGATAGCCGAAAACTAGAACAAATCCGTTTCTGAGTTTGCAAAACATACCCAGACCACTTCAATGACAGAAATGGACTGAAAAAGCAGGTCGAACTAGTAGCATATACAGTGGGAAACTACCTCAACAGCTATACAAAATTTTCGACCTCTTTTGCCTTTGAATGGACAAATACTAGCATACGATTCATTGTGTATAAACTGGAAGCTGAAACTGTGAACTACAAGTCTCAACAAAACCCCTTTTGGAAACACGCTACCATTCTCACACGGTCTTTGAACAACTGATCCGAACCTGGCCCACTGGAGCAATCAGCACTCCGAGATTGGAAAGCTTCATCATTGCCTTAGCAAAGTCCTGTCTGAACAAGGAAGCATCTGAGCCATATGCTCTAACCCAAGCCTCAGTTTCTTCCCCAACTGTCAATTGCTGATCAACATAGAGGATTCCTCTACCCTGAAGTAGGCTATGGTAGTATAACGTGCCAAAACACGATCCCTTCCCTTCATAGTCCATCTCCACTCCTGCCATCTGTGGCGAGGGAGGTGAAACCAGGTCCCCAGCAGAAGATGATGATGGTGACGGTGATGGTGATGTGTGGTTATTGTAGCATCTTGATCTCAGGAGGTTAAGGAAGGATCCGCAGTGGACTGTTCCAATGCTGTGAGCACCTATTGCCAGCAAAATTAAGAAAAGAAACCAAAGTATAAGTTCATTGGCAAAGCTGAGTATCATCGGAAAGATCTAACAAGATAACCACTTTCTGTCATACATGTTGGACTGGAACAAGATCAGAAAAAAGAAAATTCACCAGATAGGTATGATTGAATTTCACAAGGACCATGGTCAGAGAACTTATTGACAAGGAAAGGATAGCATAAAATGAATAATACTCTATTACATTGCTGGAACTGAAATACCCATTCAATGAAACACAAAGAGGCTCATCGTAGGTGAGGATGATGAACATGAATAATACGTTCTACGGCTGAAAAATAAGAGACCCAACTTATGTGACAAGTTGCTTTGGTTGGCAAGAAACGAAACTCACCCTAAACAATTACTATGTTACATTCACTTCGGTGTTCATGTGTTTTCCCTTCACCCTGTAAATGCAAGTACATTTTCAGGTTTCTTGATAATGTTATCTTCAAAGGGTGAAAAAAAATATTCTGCAAGTGTAGATTCCTAGAGTTTCATTGACAAAGCAAATACAACAATTCAAACAACGATTAGCTAATCTTAATCCAGCAAAAAATAGAGAGGACGGGAATTGCAATACCATAAGAAGAATGAAGGCTCGAACCAACTGACAAATAACAACCCCTACGGAAGGATAAAGTTACAATGCAAATAACAAACGAGGGACTTTTCAGTGAGATAACAGCGGAGAAAGAGAAAAAAAAGTAAGGAAATGTTAGTACCTAAGAGACTGACTGTCTCTCTTTCATTGAATCCCCTCAATGCAAAGTATGCCACGGTTTTTGGAAGATCATTAGTCGCAACTCCTGAGAAAGACAAAGTGACGTCTCTCCTACCAGTTTCTAGAGGGTAGAATGGGCCACTGACCTGCAATTTCAAGGTTCAGACCTAATTTAGATAACAAATCTCTCAAACAGATAGTCAGATACGCATGAATATAGAAAGAAGGACAGAGATTTACCAGAGCAACACTCTCCCTGGCAGCAAAAACAATTATACCAGCACAAATAATCAATAAGGAAGAACAATAATAAACAACAAACCCACATCAGAAATCAATAAGGAAGAACAGAAAATTCCATTAAGTTGGGGGAGTATAAAACCTCCAATCAGAAAACCCTAATCAGTTAGTGTTAGAATCCTTCCATATTAGGCATGATTTGATTCTTTGTATAGTAGCTAATTCTTAGGAGTTAGTAGCTGATTCTTAGGAGTTAGTATAGTTTATAATATTTGATTCTTAGGAAATCAATCCCACCAATCATGGGATTGAACCAATCACCAAATTCACTTTTGTATTGTATATAAGTTGTAGCACACAATGAATAAAGTATCTCAGAAATCTTCTTCTAATCTTTTCTCTCATTGGTCTACCATTCTTATCATGGTATCAGAGCACCGTTCCTGTGCTGATCCATAGCTTCCGCTTAGCATTTTTAGCTTGATTTTCTAAGCCTCGTTGTGGTTTAATCATTCAACCTTCATCCATTTTCCCTTTGAAATCATTTTCTTTTCCGATGACGCAATCAGAAAAAGTGTCTGCGAGCAATCCAATTCAGGATGTCGCATCTCCATATTTCTTGCATTCCTCTGATCATCCTGGTGTTGTTCTTGTTTCCACTCCACTCAATGGAGATAATTACCCTACATGGAAACGATCTATGAAAATGGCCCTTAACGCAAAGAACAAACTTGGTTTTGTTGATGGGAGTGTCACCCAATCAGCCACAAATCAAGTGGAGATTCAGGCTTGGGGACGATGCAATGATATGGTTCTCTCATGGATCCTCAACTCTATTGACAAATCTCTCACCGCCAGTATTATTTATGCCGACACTGCCCGTAGCGTTTGGCTAGATCTTGAGGAACGTTTCTCGCAAGGTAATAATTCTCGCATCTTTCAGTTGAAAAGAGATATTACCAACTTTCGTCAAGAACAACATTCACTGGCTTTCTTTTATAACACCCTTAAGTCCTATTGGGATGAGTTGGGAACCTATGTAACCCTTCCAAGTTGCAACTGTGGAGCCATATCAAAGTGTACCTGTGAAATTTTCAAAAAGATTCAAGATATGCATGAGACTGAATGTGTATATCAGTTTCTTATGGGACTGAATGAAACTTATACTAATATCCGGAGTCAGATCCTTGTCATGGATCCACTGCCTAATGTTAGCAAAGTCTATGCCATCATAAATCAAGAGGAGAAGCAACGTCTCCTTCATCTCCCTTCAATCAACACTTCTGAAAATGTGGCCATGGCAGCCAACAAATCATTCCAGAATGGTGGACATGGATCTAATCGGCCCCATGGAACCAATCAGAGCACCGTTCGTGGGAAAGGCCGACCTAAATGTGACTATTGTGGTGAATTTGGTCACTATAAGGAGAAGTGCTACGAGCTGGTTGGCTATCCAGCAACATGGAACCAATCCGGTTCCAACAAAAAAGCGTCGGTTGGCTATCCAGCAACATGGAACCAATCCACATGGAACCAATCCGGTTCCAACAAAAAAGCGTCAACATCACGGCATTCAGTGCACAATGCAGCCAACTCAGTTGTGACACACTCTAGTGTTCCTACTCCAAATCCAACTGATGCTCCAATACCTGGTTTGTCCTCTGCTCAATATCACCAGTTGCTTGCATTGCTCTCGCCAAAGGAGATGCCCACAGCTAACCTTGCTGGTAAAAGCTCTTTTCTTTCTTGCAACTCAGTTACCTCTTCTCCTTCTTGGATCCTTGATAGTGGTGCATCAGATCACATGACATCTTCATTGTCCTTACTCACCACTCATACACCTACCACTGATGCAAAACCTGTGAAACTTCCAACAGGTGATACTGCACCAATTACTCATATTGGATCTGTGAAGTTGTCTCCTAACCTTTCTCTAGAAAATGTTCTTTGTGTTCCTAACTTTCATTTCAATCTTTTGTCCATTAGTAAACTAACACAAGATCTGAATTGTGTTGTCACCTTCTTTCCCACCTTTTGTGTATTTCAGGACCTTACCTCGAGGAAGCTGATTGGGAGGGGTGAAGTTCACGATGGTCTCTACCATTTTGTGCCAACTGGTCCAATCATCCCTACCGCTATGCCGGTTCATCGCTCTCCTCATTCTAGTCTTTGACACATGCGTCTTGGCCATCCTTCCGGTCCTCGGTTAAATAAAATTTGCTCTACTAATCCTTCTGTGTTTTCTTTTCATTCTCCATGTGATGTTTGTATTCGGGCAAAACAAACTCGCTGTCCTTTTCCATTACGTTCTAATAAAAGTACTGAACCTTTTGCTCTTATTCATTGTGATATTTGGGGAGGTTATTCCACACCATCGCAAACTGGTGCTCATTATTTTCTCACCATAGTTGATGATTATTCTCGTTGCACTTGGGTATATCTTATGCGGTTCAAATCTGAAGCAGGCTCTTTTCTTCAAATATTTTGCGAAATGGTTAAAACACAATTTAATCGTTCTGTAAAAAAAATTCGCTCAGATAATGGACAAGAATTTTTCTCCAACCCAATGACATCTTTTTATCATAACCATGGAATCATTCATTAAAGCACTTGTGTTGACACCCCACAACAAAACGGGGTCGCCGAACGCAAACATAGACACATCCTTGAAGTCGCTCGAGCCTTACGGTTTCAAGCGCACCTCCCTTTGGCTTTTTGGGGTGAGTGCATTTTAACTGCCACTTACTTAATCAATCGGATCCCAACTCCTATTCTTAATGGAAAAACGCCCCATGAAATGCTTTTTCAAGTTGCGCCAAATTATGCAAATCTTCGTGTTTTTGGTTGTCTATGTTTTGCACACATCCCTCATGCATATCGGCAACACAAATTTTCTGCTCGAGCTTCTAAATGCATTTTTGTTGGCTATCCTTTTAATCAAAAGGGGTATCGAGTCTATGATCTTACAACGTGTCGTATTTTTACGTCACGTGATGTCACATTCATCGAAGATTCCTTTCCTTTTGCATCTCATTTAGCTAACTCTGACATTGTTACACCAAATCCTGTTCTTGAAGAAAGTGTTTCCCCCACTGTTGTTCCGACTCCAGAACCCATTGAACATATCAGTTCTAGCAAACCTTCGCACCATGCATGCACTCAACGACCACGTCGCACCATCAATCCACCCAATTATCTTCGTGACTATGTGTGTCCCACCTTATCTTTAGTTTCATCACCTACTTCCACCCCTTCTCTACAGCCCTCGGCAGGTAAGCCTTATCCTCTTTCTCAGTATCTTTCTGTCCATAAATTTTCTGCCAATCATATTGCTTTTTTATCCACTATTGGTAACCATGAAGAGCCCACATCTTTTACCCAAGCTGTTAAGTCTCCTCTTTGGCGTGAAGCAATGGCAACTGAAATTGATGCATTGGAAAAAAATCATACTTGGACTCTTGAAGACTTACCTGTTGGAAAAAAAATTGTTGGCTGCAAGTGGGTCTACAAAATCAAACATCGGGCTGATGGTACGGTAGAGAGATACAAAGCTCGATTGGTTGCTAAGGGATATACTCAAACAGAGGGTTTGGATTATCATGAAACATTTGCTCCTGTTGCAAAATTGGTCACTATCCGTTGTCTTCTTGCAGTTGCATCCGTTCGCAATTGGTCCCTTCATCAGTTAGACGTTCATAATGCATTCCTTCATGGTGATCTACATGAAGAGGTATATATGGCACTCCCACCAGGTTTTTCAAAACAGGGGGAGCATCGTGTTTGTCGTCTTCGTAAGTCTCTTTATGGCCTCAAACAAGCTTCTCGCAATTGGTTTGCTAAATTTTCTTCAGTACTTCAAGAAGCCGGATACATTCAGTCTGCCGCGGATCATTCCCTTTTCACCATATCAAATAATATGTCATTCACAGCCATCCTTGTTTATGTGGACGATATTATTATGACTGGTAATGATCCTCAAGCCATCTCCAAAATCAAAGCTTTCCTTCACACCAAGTTCCATATCAAAGACCTCGGTGGATTGAAGTATTTTTTGGGTATCGAAGTTGCTCGGTCCTCCAACGGCATTTTCCTCAGTCAACGAAAATATGCCCTTGATATCCTTCGTGATAGTGGGCATCTCGGTGCCCGCCCAGTTAGTTTTCCTATGGAAACAAATTTGCGCTTGTCTGATACTGATGGAGATATCCTCTCTGATCCTAGCACTTATCGTCGTCTCATCGGCCGTCTTATCTACCTCACAATCACTCGCCCAGACATTGTCTTTGTGGTTAATCTTCTCAGTCAATTCATGCATCAGCCTCGACAACCTCACTATGATGCAGCTATCCGTGTCTTGCGTTATTTGAAGTCATCACCTGGAAAGGGCATTCTTTTATCCTCTACTAGTTCCCTACAACTCTCTGCCTACTGTGATTCTGATTGGGCAGCTTGTCCCATGACTCGTCGGTCTACCACTGGGTACTTCATAATGATCGGTCATTGTCCCGTTTCCTGGAAAACTAAGAAGCAAACAACTGTTTCTCGATCATCTGCTGAAGCCGAATATCGTGCCATGGCCACCGCGACTTGTGAACTAGTTTGGCTCAAGACTCTTTTTCATGACCTCCAAGTTTCCCATCCCCAACCAATGCACCTCTTTTGTGACAATCAAGCAGCGCTTCACATTGCCGCCAATCCGGTTTTCCACGAGCGCACCAAGCATATCGAAATAGATTGTCATCTTATCCGTGAGAAACTCATTGCTGGTATTATCACCACAAGCCATGTTTCATCCCAACACCAACTTGCAGACATTTTCACCAAAGCTCTTGGAGCTGCCCCTTTCCATCGGCTATTGGGCAAGTTGGGCATTACGGATCTTCATGCTCCAACTTGAGGGGGAGTGTTAGAATCCTTCCATATTAGGCATGATTTGATTCTTTGTATAGTAGCTAATTCTTAGGAGTTAGTAGCTGATTCTTAGGAGTTAGTATAGTTTATAATATTTGATTCTTAGGAAATCAATCCCACCAATCATGGGATTGAACCAATCACCAAATTCACTTTTGTATTGTATATAAGTTGTAGCACACAATGAATAAAGTATCTCAGAAATCTTCTTCTAATCTTTTCTCTCATTGGTCTACCATTCTTATCAGTTAGTAATTAAACAACAAACCAAGATTAATATTAAGAAGAAAAAACAAACAAAATCAAAATCAAAACCCACGAATAAAGAACCAAGTCACAAAACCCTAATTCAAGCAAGAACAAGAATATCGAGAGAATCACTACTTCAAGAACACAACAGCCGCATCAGATGTGGAACAAAACCACCACCTAGATCAATAACAACAAGATTTCGTAGTCAGACTTACAAATTCAAGAACCAAGTCACAAGACCCAAATGAGGGATAGAACAACGGAAAAACCCATATCAAAATCAACAAGAACCGAAAGAATTTACCTCAATGAAGAAATCATGAAAAACTAAGCGCAACAGCGACGGAGTAACATCGGAGTGCCAGATGTAGAGATCCTTGATCTTCTCAGGGGAGGGTTTTGAGCGGTACGGGGCAGTCATCGGGAGGCAATGGGGTGGGTTTCGGGCAAGGGCGAGAGGGGCAGGGGGAGAGTGTTTCAGGCCGGGGGAGAGGGGAGAGGGTTTCTGGGCAGGAGAGATGGGGAGGCGGGTTGGCCGGGGGAGAGGGGCAGGCGGCAGAGGCTTGCCTGTTCATCCTGATTTCGTCAAGAATTTGTTCAAGTAGCCTGTGCGTTTTCTTTTCTTGAAAGCGGTGGTTGACAAAGGTCTGCAATATCAGAGTCCCAAGACTGGTACCAACGACCCTCATTGTATCTTTCGACGTGGCGGCTCTGCCCCCACCTGCGCGTGCGGTGGAGGCTCCGCCGGCCTTTGATTGCGGCAATCGTCGGCACAATATACGCCGAAGAGGCTGTCGTAGTAGGTGCGAGAGAGTGAGAGTGGTACGGAACATCGCAACTGATTGCAAATGCTAATGGATGCAAATACTAGTGGTGCTTCTGCGTCCATTATTTGCAATCAGTTGCGATATTGCGTTCCACTCTCACTCTTTCGCACCTCCTACGACAGCCTCTCAGGCATATATTGTGCCGATGATCGCCGCAATCAGAGGCCGGCAGAGCCTTCGCTGCACGCGCAGGTGGGGCAGAACCGCCACGTCGAAAGATACAATGAGGGTCGTCGGTACCAGTCTTGGACTCTGATACTGCAGACCTTTGTCAACCACCGCTTTCACGAAAAGAAAACGCACAGGCTACTTGAACAAATTCTTGACGAAATCAGGATGAACAGGCAAGCCTCTGTTGCCTGCCCCTCTCCCCCTGCCAACCCGCCTCCCCATCTCCCCCTGCCCAGAAACCCTCCCCCTCCCCTGGCCTGAAACACTCTCCCCCTGTTCCTCTTGCCTTTGCCCGAAACTGAACCCCCTGCCACCCCACCGCCTCCCGTGACTGCCCCTATTGCACGAAACCTTCCCCCATCTTCCCATTGTCAACCACCACTTTCACGACAACAAATTTATATATACTCTATCACAAAATAGATGGGTCCCACACAACATTTTGTCTTTGGAATTCTGGGATGATTTTAGAATTTTTGATAGTGAGATGATTCTACACGGTCAAGCCAGCTCTCAGCAAAAAAAATTTGACCGGGAAGGGATGAAAAATGGTCAAGTGCGGTAGGGTGTATTTGTGTGGCAGTTACAGTTTTAATGGGACCCACCATTTTAATGAGGTGGCATGACTGCATTCGATGCTACCACCGCGGGCACAAACACACAAACGCTCACGTACAATACCAGTAGGTCCTATGCACACTGGAGTTCGTTCAGAAGTTACATTAACTCTACTAATTGATCTATTAACAAACAATCCTCCTAATATTAGTATGTTGTTAAGATTAACAATATTTGCACAAAAAAATACTTATATTGAAATAACCAAGCTAGCAACATTTTGTCAATAATCAAATTTAGTGAATCCCACATCTTTTCAATCAAGTACTCATCATTACACACAAACTTTATCTCTCGTCTATTTTCACTTTTTTTTTTAATTTTTCAACCATATAGTCAAAAAATTATTTTAAAAAAAATTGCACAAAACTATTTTTTCAAAAAACTTTCTTTTTTTTTTGGAAAATGATTTTGAAAAATTGTTTTGGGTAAATTACTTTGTATTCTAATAAATAATTTTTAGGGAAAAAAACCGAAATAGTCCCTGTAGTTAAGTGTTTGTGTCAACTTGGTCCCTATAGTTGTAATTGGCTCGATTTACACTCTGCACTTTCCATTTTGTTTCAATTTGGTCCAATTGCTAACTGCCGTTAGTCTGCCGTTAAGTCCTTTTAACTAGGGGTGAGCAACAAAATCTGTCAAACCGCGAATCCAGTCCAAACCGAAAGGTTTGGTTCGGGTTTTTAGTAGTATGGTTTGGTCATGATTTAAAAAAATTGGAAACCGCGTTATATGGTTTGGTTCGTGGATTCATGTTCACGGTTATGGTTCCAAACCGATCCGAACCGTATAATACATATATATATATATATACACACACAATTTAATTTAATTATGATTCACCAAATAAATATGACAGCTTTAGTCAACTACTTTTCCAATTTATTGATCCTATTAAATTAACCGTGATATTTAGTTTTTCTTCCCTGCCAAGATAATTTAAATTAAACTTCTATATATCACAATTGCCGACTAGCGAAATGGAGATCACTCTGATTTTGCTAGAACGGATCTGATGTTGTGTAGGCAATTTTATTTATTTTGCAAAATGAAGATCACTCTGATTTTGCAACAGAACTCTCATTTTGGTTCTTGGGCAAAGTTGATCACTTCCCATATATCTATTTTTATTGGGTCATTTATATTTCTTTGGTTTTTTTTTGTTGTTGGTGTGAGTTATATACTCCTTATATATAAAGGTGGATTACAAAATGGCTCAACTCAAGCAAGAGTGGCAGAAGTTTAATTTAAATTATCTTGACAGAGAAAAAAAACTAAATATCGCAGTGAATTTAATAGGATCAATAAATTGGAAAAGTAGTTGACTAAAGCTCTCATATTTATTTGGTGAATCATAATTAAATTAAATTATGTGTATATATATATGTATTATACGGTTTGGATCGGTTTGGAACCATAACCGTGAACATGAATCTACGATCCAAACCATATAACGCGGTTTCCAATTTTTTAAACCATGACCAAACCATACTACTAAAAACCCGAACCAAACCTTTCGGTTTGGATTGGTTTAGACTTGATTCGCGGTTTGACGGATTTTTTGCTCACCCCTAGCTAAAAGGACTTAACGGCAGACTAACGGCAGTTAGCAATTGGACCAAATTGGAACAAAATGGAAAGTACATAGTGTAAATCGAGCCAATTACAACTACAGGGACCAACTTGACACAAACACTTAACTACAGGGACCATTTCGGTTTTTTTCCCTAATTTTTATTAGTTTGAAAATTATTAAAATAAAACTTTTCTATATTACAATAGTTTTTGAGGAAAGTCCACTTTCACCCCCTGTGGTTATCGCCATGTGCGGATACACCCCCTGTGGTTTAAAAGTGTGCACATAACCCCCTGTGGTTTTCAAATTGTGCGGATAGACCCCCTGCCGTCATGTTTTCCATCCATATTAACGGAAACAACGTTAAAAGACCGTTATACCCCCATCACATCCCTTGATTCTTCTTCTTATTTAAATCTAACCACACCATCCCGTATACCAAAAATTGAATCCAAACCGTTGATATTGTAATTTTTGACGAGTACTACGTCTATGCCAAAATTCAAGTCAATCAAAAAATGAAAAGCTTATGGTCAAATCGATTTTGTTATGAAATTAAAATTTCAAATTTGAATTTACTAAAAATTAGATCATTGGGTTACTGATGGCTGATTAAGATGATTTTTTACAGAGATACTCTATTCTTTATTTAATACATTATGAACGACTCAGATTACATTCTAGAGGTGTGTGAGATACATCTTCGTTAATATGGATGGAAAATATGACGACAGGGGGTCTATCCGCACAATTTGAAAACCACAGGGGATTATGTGCACACTTTTAAACCACAGGGGATGTATTCGCACATGGCGATAACCACAGGGGTGAAAGTGGACTTTCCTCATAGTTTTTTGTAGTTTGAAAAGCGATACTCATTACTCATACTTTCCAATCATTATTATCATTAGGGACGGAAGTTGCAAAGATAGAAGGGTGGTGCAGAGGAGAAGAAAAGGGAATTGTAAATGTGTTTTTTTTAACTTTGCCAACGCGGATGTGAGGCCCACCGCCACGTTAGCATCATGGGGTTGGGACATGCTCCCGTGTCCTGCTCCCTAGACTTACTGGGTTTTTTTTTACCGTCATGCTAGGGAGCCCGAATCCGAAGCACGACCTAAACCATGACGCTGACATGGTGGGGTGGCCCCAGGTCAGCAGCAGCCGAATCTATTAAATAAAACCCAGAATTCTTCCCAGATCTGGTTCAAACCAGAGAGAGAGGGTGGAGAAGGAGAAGGAGAAGAAGAAGAAGGGGGACATAAAGAGCCAGCTCCGGCAACCACAACCGACGCCATTACCAATCAAATATGTCGGTGGTCTATAATCCCAATCCATCTAGTCGGTCGTCGGTAAAGAGCTATTAATCCCTTCAAACCCAGTCCTGTATTCATGTTTGTTTCTGTTACCCAAAATGTTTTAATCGGGAATCCAGAATATGAATTCTATTATATTTACAGATGAACAGAATTACAACGTAATGAAATTACAAAAACTGAAATGCAATCCGAAATACAAAATGGATTCATGAACCGAAACCGTTTTTCACACGGTGTCCTTAAAACAGATTCACCGCCTATCGAAGGATGTTGAGGTTACTCAACATTTGTCTCCCAGGATTGATCCGGCTCTTACCACGAACGTCGACACACTACCGATGAACGTCTTTGTGAACTAACTCCTCTCTCTCACTCTATACTAGTATACTTGTGAAATTCGTGTTGAACTATGAACCAGAATGGTCCTTATATAGGCTGAAGGGACCCTTGTAATGATGCCAAGGAGTGAATACAGGATTGAATAGCCCCAATGAATATGGGAGAAACTCCCACAATGAATAGTAGAGTAACCCCCACAATGAATAGGGGAAAACCTCCGCCATGAATATGAGAAAGTTATTGGCTTGAGCAAGCCAAAGGTCACCCCAATCCTTTCATTTTTCCAACAGTTATGGCTGTTAATGTCAATCCTTCCAGTTTTTCCCGAGGTATGTCTGCAAACTACTTTCTGTCCCTATCCTCAGTCTTGCGGGTTTGACCCCCTTTGAAATGCGCATATTATCCTCGAAAGAGCCATAATGTCATGATTCATGTGAGAATAATTAATTAATTAGACATCCAATTCATACTTTCTCTAATGTTTCGTCCTGATGATGAATTGGCCAGCTTGGTTGAAAAAACCAGTTTTTTTTTTTTTTGGACTCTGCTGAGTGTTCTATCTTTCAAAAAGAATATGAGTGTACATACATTCATTTCCATACACTGCATAAGTTGAATCTCCTTTTGCTCTGACTAGATTTTCGTTTGATTGCTCTCGTTTTTTATTTTGGTCATTAGATAAAGGTTGTCCTAGTATGCTCTTTTCTCTGGCTTTGCTAATAACCTAGTCATTACTTCTTTTTTCATGATCTTGTTTAATAGGTTCAATACCAAGCAAAGGCAGAATGCCTTGAGGGACACTTCTAGTCGAAGAGATCGAAGTTAGAGATGCACACCCCTAAATACTTGCATCTGCACTCTTGTTTATCATGGTTCTGTTTATAAAGATAATGTAAGTCAACTAACAATCCATTTACTATGGCTGACCTATTTTGCTTGTGGGAAGGGGGTTGTCATGTGATGGTTGCTTCCTGCTACGTTGTTTATTTCCTAGAGCAAAAGAAGAGAAAAGAGACCTTTGTTACTTGTAATCTTTGATCTAAGCTAGCTATAGTATTCAGCTATAGAATTTTCAGTTTGCCTTTTTTTATGTGGCTCTGTGTATTTAAAACTGTGACATGTCCTTCCCCGTGGGTGTACAGTGTTTTCCTCGAGATTTTAATATTCATGCGAACTTTCAGTGTTCAGTTGTAATATACTATGGAAGACATAGTGCTCTGTTTCTTTCAGTGTTTGGTTGTGGATAACCTAGACGAGTTGTTTTACCTGGAATGGGAGGGGCTGTAGTGCGGGCGTGTGCCGTGTAGTGCAGTCGGATATTTTACCTGGAATGGGAGGGGCTGTAGTGCAGGCATGTGCCGTGTAATGCTGCCGATCTGACTGTCCATCTTGGCATGGACCTTTGATGCCTATTGTGGAAAATTGCTTACTAAAAATTGTTCACGTCAAAATTGCTTACTTTGACTTTGACTAATAATTTATGGTAAGAACTGCTGGAGACGATTCACCAAACTTTCGACAAAACTTTATAAAACAGAGTTGCCCAAGCTGATGGGGCGCAATTGTCCCATATTCATAGGGGAATTGGACCTTCAGAATAAGAACAATATGTCGATGATTGATACTTCAAAGCAAATTAATGTCCCGAATGGCAATAGCTGCAAACGGCATCCACTATACTTGGCCCTATCACAGGCCAAGTAAGGATTAGGGAGGGGTTTAGTTGGGCGATAATCAGTAAAGATTAGGGATGGGTTTAGTTGGGCGCACGTGCCCTCACTCAAAACCCCCAAAAAATAATTCCTACAATATCTTATACATTTAGAATAATTATGTAAGAATTCTAGATTTAGGTTGTTTCCATTAAAATGACTGTTAATTAGTTGATGTATGTGAGGAGAATGACGTGACTCGAAATTCATAATTTTGTTAGTTTTTGTCTAATAAACAATAAGAAACCCAAACTGTTTCTCTGACACCGTAGTCACCATCCTCAAGCGATGCTCAATGACTCTTTCCCATAACTTCATCGTATGACTCATTTATGGGAAAGAGTTATTGAGCATCGCTTAAGGACGGTGACTCCAGTGTGTTGATGGCCAACAGGTGTGGAACAAGGAATTGCTGGCTCCTTGGTATGCTCTCATCTGTTGTTCTCCGTTATGAGGTAAGTTGATGACCAACAGGTGTGGAACAATATCAGCAGGAAAAATGCCAATTGAAGACTGCTCTCAGATTTCACTCCAGCATCACTAAGACTAGACGCCAAAATATCACCTTTGAAACATGGACTGAACACCCGAAATACTGTAGCACCAAAGGAATTAGGCATATTAGGTATCCATTGATCTAAGTTCTGATACTAACCATCCTCCAGGACCTCCACATCATACTCTTTTTTAACAACTCCCCAACCTGCATAAGACTTGGCCAACCCCGCGAACAACCAAGTCGAACTTTTGCCGCGTCGAGAGATACAATGAGGGTAGTCGGAATCAGTCTTGGGACTATGATATTGCATACCATTGTCAACCACCACTTTCACAACAAGAAATTTATATATGCTTTATCACAAAATAGATAGGTCCCACGCAACATTTTGTCTTTGAAATTTTGGGGTTGATTTTAGAATTTTTTGATAGTGAGTAGGGTTGTAAGCGAGCCGAGTCGAACCGAATATTGATATGTTCGAGCTCGGCTCGATCAGAATTCATATGGTTCGAGCTCGGCTTGAGTTCGAATCGAGCCGAAAAATTTGGACTCGAGCTCAGCTCGTTAGTATTCGGTCTGGAATAAATGAGCCGACTCAGCTCGAACTCGAGGAGGTTTGCTTGTGGGTTCTTCAGTTGTGGGTTATCCAATTATGGGTTTTCCAATTGCCGATGGTGCGGACCAATCCCCGGAGTCTATAGGACGAAATCTGGAAAAGGGAGAGAAGGGATGTGTGTGGGAGTGTGAGAGAGAGAGGAAGAAAGAGAGCAACAATGGCAGTAGAGGAGAAATTTTCCGCAATGGAGGCTGGTGTGGTGATAGAGAGAAAAATGGTGTTTTTATTTGAGGTTAGTGGAGGGATCTAGTCAGGTGGAGATGTTTTTACTAAGTCTTCTAGACCATTCTCCCATGATCCAACGGTGGGGGCTTCATGGTGTTATCCAACGGTGAGGGTTTTATGCATAATATAAAAGACAAACTTTGTGTATTTTTACATTTCGGAGCTGAGCCGAACATATATATTTCGAGCCAAGATGAATTTGTTCGCGAATCTGTTCGAGCCGAGCCCTGCTAGGTTCGAACCCGGCTCGTTTATCAAACGAGCCGCAAAATCGAGCTCGAACTCGCTCATTTATCCTTCGAGCTGAACTGAGCCCTTACCGAGTCGAACCGAGCCGAACTTGCGAGCTGCTCAGCTCGTTTACAGCCCTAATAGTGAGATTCTACACGGTCAAGCCAGCTCTCAGCAAAATAAAATTGACTGGGAAGGGATGGAAAATGGTTAAGTGCGATAGGGTGTATTCGTGTGGCTGTTACAGTTTTAATGGGACCCATCGTTTTAATGAGGTGGCATGACTGCATTCGATGCTGAGAGATGTTACAACCACACTCAAAATTATACACCCTCTAACAAAACACAAGGGTCCCACACACATTGCACACATAGTGTGTGTGGAACCCTTGTGTTATGTGAGAGGGTGTGTGATTTTGGGTGTGGTTGTAAAATATTTGTTCGATGCTACCACCGCAGGCGCAAACACACAAACGCTCACGTACAATACCAGTAGGTCCTATGCACATTGGAGTTCGTTCAGAAGTTACATTAACTATACTAATTGATCTATTAACAATCCTCCTTATATTAGTATGTTACTAAGGTTATCAATATTTGCTCAAAAAAGTGTTCATATTGAAATAACCAAGTTAGCAACATTTTGTCAATGAGAGCTGCTAAGGGTACAGCAGTACCAGGTACAGCAGCGGGTACAGACCGCGTTTGCGTCCGTCTCGGGTCCCGCAAAGACGATCGGAGCCGCTCATTTTGTTCAAAATACTTCGTTTATGGTCCCTGTAAAAAATCACCTCAATACGATATCGGGAAGGGTGTTTACAAATCATCCAAATTCACTTCAAAATTTAGCCTAAATTGCTGAAAATTGTGGAAAATTGCTTACTGAAAATTGTGGAAAATTGCTTACTGAAAATTGTGGAAAATTGCTTACTAAAAAATCACCTCAATACGATATCGGGAAGGGTGTTTACAAATCATCTCGGCATGGACCTTTGATGCCTATCGTGGAAAATTGCTTACTGAAAATTGTTCTAGTCAAAATTGCTTGCTTTGACTTTCACTAATAATTTATGGTAAGAACTGCTGGAGACGATTCACCAAACTTTCGACAAAACTTTATAAAATAGAGTTGCACAAGCTGATGGGGCGCAATTGTCCCATATTCATAGGGGAATTGGACCTTCGGAATAAGAACAATATGCGGATGATTGATATATACTTCGAAGCAAATTAATGCCCCGAATGGCAATAGCTGCAAACAACATCCACTATACTTGGCCTATGATACTTGGCCCTATCACAGGCCAAGTAAGGATTAGGGAGGGGTTTAGTTGGGCGATAATCAGTAAGGATTAGGGATGGGTGTAGTTGGGCACGCGTGCCCTCACTCAAATACCCAAAAAAATAATTCCAACAATATCATATACATTTAGAATAATTATGTAAGAATTCTAGATTTAGGTTGTTTCCATTAAAATGACTGTTAGTTGATGTATGTGAGGAGAATGACGTGTCTCGAAATTCATAATTTTGTTAGTTTTTGTCTAATAAATAATAAGAAACCCAAACTGTTTCTCTGACACCGTAGTCACCATCCTCAAGCGATGCTCAATAACTCTTTCCCATAACTTCATCGTATGACTCATTTATGGGAAAGAGTTATTGAGCATCGCTTGAGGATGGTGACTCCAGTGTGTTGATGGCCAACAGGAGTGGAAGAAGGAATTGCTGGCTCCTTGGTATGCTCTCATCTGTTGTTCTTCGTTATGAGGTAAGTTGATGGCCAACAGGTGTGGAACAATATCAGCAGGAAAAATGCCAATTGAAGACTGCTCTCAGATTTCACTCCAGCATCACTAAGACTAGACGCCAAAATATCACCTTTGAAACATGGACTGAACACCCGAAATACTGTAGCACCAAAGGAATTAGGCATATTAGGTATCCATTGATCTAAGTTCTGATACTAACCATCCTCCAGGACCTCCACATCATACTCTTTTTTAACAACTCCCCAACCTGCATAAGACTTGGCCAACCCCGCGAACAACCAAGTCGAACTTTTGCTTCCAAGAACAAATCTCCCCTAACCATATTTAGCCCTCAAGACTTGACTCGAGAAGATATGGACTCTGATCGATCTGCCATGCAAGTTCGGCCAACAGCACTTGGTTAGGTTTCGTTCTTTTGAACTTAACTTAAACTTAATTTAAATCTGAAAAATTTGTCCTTATCTGATTTTTTTTTTCTCGTTTGTTAGTTTTGTGTCAAATTTTTATGGGTTATTGATTCGTCTCAACGAGAGGAATCAGAAAAGTAATTTTTATACTTTTACCTAAGTATTTTGAGAAATAACCAATTTTTAGCAACAAAAAAAATCACGTTTTGGCCTAAAAAGAGGTTATTTCTCAAATTATGCAGGGTACTTGGGTAAAAGTAAAACAAATTTATTTTTTTTATTTCTCCCGTCAAGATGAATCAATAACCCATAAAAGTTTGGCGCAAATGCAAAAAAAAATTTAAATAGGGACAATTTTCATATTTAATTTAAATTTATAAGAACGCAGCCTAAACAAACCCAAATCTTATTTTGTGTTAGACGAGGTTTTGCATGAGAGGATCCACGCTTGTGGGAGTTAGGTTGAACCAATTGAAAGTTTTGGGTGGAAAATGATACTTATTGTAAATTACGAGCGCAAAAAGTGTAGTTTCGCTACTTTAGGCTGGTCGGTTCCTCCACCACCGTGGCTATAAATATGAAGATGAGATTCCTACTTTCCCAGGGCACGAAAGGAAGAGAGACCAAAACAGGATTTGTTCTGAATTGTGATATTCTTTTTCCTCAATTGCTATCTTTTTTTCTGTTTCGAAAATCAGCAGGATTCAGAGTGATGTTTCGTTCTCTGGTAAAACATACTATGTGTGGCCCGTGATCCTCCGGTCCTCGATCCTTCGTAGGTGGTTTGATGGTGGATTAGCTTTCTTCTCCTAGCCTGCACAAGGAACGCACGACTAAGACCTGGCCGGGGGTTGTCCCGGCAAGGCCCTCCGGCGAGAGGATGAGTGTAGCGCAGAGAGGAAGCAGAAAGCTCTGGAGAGGGAGTAAGTGTGAGTATTGAGTAGCGTGTACCTGTTAGGGTTACCATCTCTAGGTATTTATAGTGCCTTCTGACTTGCCCTCCAAGTACCATCGCGTGCCTTCCACGGGCCAAGTGACATCATAGTGACGTCGAGAAATAGATCTGATAACCGTTTTCAGGGCTGAGCTGGCACACCCATGTGCGCCCGTGATCATCTTCTGTTGTAACCGCTTCTGCACGTGGCAGGACGCGTGGCTTTACAGTCAGCCGCCGTCGGCTGCATGCCGTGCTCTGAAGGTAGCCGACCGCGGGAACCGCCGAGCAAAGCCATGCGTTCAATGAAGGAGGTAACGTCGCCGCGGACTCCGTCGACGGCACAATCCGAGCGCGGGTCTGCCCGCTGCCGAGCCTGAGGCGAACCGGATATACACGACGAGTCATCGTCGGCTTGCCGCGCACGAGGCCTGCGATCGGACCACGGCAGGTATGGTCCGCGTCATGCGAACAAACCATGTTCGGCCCGCTACAATAGCCCCTCAATTCCTGCCGATGCTGTACGCATGGTAGGGATTGAATTTGAGCCTTAGGCCGAACTCGTCAAACCGCCGAGCGTACATTTGTTTGATGAAGATAAGTTCCAGCCGAGCCTGAACCGTTTCATCCTCAGGAGTAGTCTCGACCGTCGATGAAGTACTCCAATGGTTGGACGCCAGATGTCACCTTGTGGCTGGGTACGGCAGGCGGGAGGTGGGCTGGCAAGCCCTGCAAACCGTCCTGTCAGTGCCACGTGTCATGCGCTGGGTGGCCAAAAGTTCGGCGGAGTAATGATGGGCGGGAATTTCGATTTCCCAGCCCTAATTCTATAAAAGGAGCGGAGTGAGGAGAGAGAAAGTCACATGCCCTCTCTCTCTCTAGAACTCCATCGCCAGAGCTTCGAAGCCCAACGGTTCGTCTTCTGGTCGTGATTCCCAGCGATTGAGCTATCAGATCTCGCTGAAAGTTACAGGTATGTGCTCGATTCTTGCCCCTCTTTACTTTTCTGTAGTTTTTCTGCATTCTCTAGTTTACTTTCTGGGTTTTTGGGGTGTTTTCTGTTCTGAGTGAATAGTGCTTTACTGGAGATGGACGGACTGTTCATCTCCATCTTCAACGTGTTCTTCCGAGCACAGAACGTTCATGGTGTCAGGGCTTGGCCGGCGATGGGGTTGGCCGAGCCCCAATTCTTGATGTTTCGTAGGATCAGACCGTACACAGATTTGGCCGAACCTTTGAAAACGATGATGGGGTGGGCCAATTAGGATGCCGAGCGTAGTGAGATCCTTGCTTTCTAGCAGATGCCGAGGTCTCATGTTTTTGTTTCTGCCTTTGTTAGGTCTGGCTCACCCAGTCATCATCATTTCATCCGACTCTGAGAATTCAGAGGACGACTCCGCCGACCTCGTGATCCGGAAATACGTAGAGAGATACAGAAGCCGACGTCGATCTTCCTCCATAGACTCAAACATGTCGGACTCTGGTGATTCAAATGCCGAGCGCGACCATGAGTACGGCGGTTTTAATACCGAACCGGAGATAACCTTTTCTACTAGCACAGAGTCTGAAGCCGAGCATGAGCTTGGGGCCGAGGCCGAATCCAGACTTCGTTCTCAGGCCGGGGCCACGACCTCTTCCCGTTCCGCTCCCGTTGAGACGTCTTCCGACAATAGGGAGTTTACCGACTTATTCGAGAGGGGGCAGGTCTGTCCACACGCCCATTACTTCAGCGGACGTCCCGATGAGTATGATAATTTCTGCCGAACATACCACATCCCGGCCGACGTCGTAGTCCACCAGGTAGCCAGCAATAGGATAAGGGATAAAAGGGAAGACCGTCCCGAGCATATAACGGTTCCTCTGATGGCCATCTGCGAGGCCGGGCTCCGTTTCCCCCTTCATCCTTTTCTGAGGGAACTGCTGGCCAGGTTCGGCATAGTACCCCATTTCTTTGCCATCAATAGTTATAGGATAGTGATGTCCATAATTAAGCTGAAAGAGCTACACAACCTCGAGTTCACCGTGGCCGACCTCTTTCACACGTACATCATGTCCAGGCACGGCGGGACCGAGCGCAGGTACCTGTCCACACGCAGTGGCAAAGAGCCCCTGATAGATGGGCTTCCCGACACCGACAAGTGGGCTAACTTCTATGTTGAAGTTAGTGGGAATTATGAGTTCGGCAGTCAGTCAGTGCGGCTACACTCTGTGCCGAAGATAAAAGACTTTCGAGGTTGGGTTTTAATTTTCTTTACGTCGCCGAGTATGGCTTATTTCTTCTTTGTGTCGTTTTGAGTATTCTGAAGATATCCTCTCCTTGCAGATAACCGAGCAATCACCAAGACACAGCATTCTTTGTCAGTTGAGGCAAACGTTGAGACGTTGAGGGCTCAAATTTGTCGTGACGCGCCGACGCTGCTCGACTACATTCCCTCTTACAAGGGAAAGTTGAGGAGGAAGAAGAAGGAAGCTGGGCCGAACACAAGGGGTAAAGGTAAGAAGAGGGCAGCCGAGGGTCAAGCGGGAGAAAGCAGACCGAGCAAGAAAGCGAAAGAGCCAAGGGTCAAGTTCCCATCTTTGAAGAAGTCAGCCGACTTCTGGTTCCAAAGCAGTCTGCCAGCCGACTTTCTGGGCATCAACATTCCGCCCATCCGAACCCTCATTCCCGAGTATACCGACGAGATGGGAAGGAGGAACGTGGTGAAGTTGAATCTGAGAGACGGGGCTGCGACCCGTCAGAAGGAGGCTGCACAGGCTGACCATCCTGCGAAGAAGCAGAAAGTCACCCAAGACTTTTTTCCCACGAGGCCGCCGACGCTACATCCTAAAGAGAAGGACCAAACTGAGTCTTCGGCTGCGGGTGGCTCCAAAGCCGTGGAACAGGCGGCAGGCTCAGGTGGCCGAGCGATTGTGCAAGAGTTCGCGCCATCCTTCGCGATGGCCGACGGCAGGATCGTTACTGTGGAAGATAGTGTAAAGGTTGAGCCTGGGTTGGCCGTTACCTTGCTGCACGGTCTCGCTCTGCCGAGGGATATGGAGAGAGTTCCAGGGGAGCTGCAGCCGAGCATCACTCATTTAAGCGCCTACCTTGTTCAGGTACTTGATTTTGTGCTATCCTTCTTTCCCTTTTGGCCGAGCTTGACCATCTTTCCTTTTAACAGGCTGGGCAGGCTGCTCTGCGAGTGTCCAACCAGGCCGATCTGTTGGCGGCCGAGAGAACGCGGTACAGAGATGATGCTAAGACCGAGCGTGAGAAAACTAAGGCTGTTAAGACTGCGCTGAAGTTGGCTAAGGCAAAAGTTGCCGAGCTTGAGAAGGAGAGGGATGAGGCCCTTGAAAATGCTAAGACGGCCGAACGCGAGCTCGGTCAAGTTGTGAGGAGGGAGAAGAGGAAGATGAAGGAGGTGGACGCGAAGGCGTACCAGGCGGGATATGATCGAGCAGGAGCTGAGTATATGAGAGATGCTCGGTCGATGGTGAATGAGGAGGTCGAGAAGAGGGTTCCCGTTGCGTACCGAAGAGGATACAAGGCTGGGGTGCTGGCTGCTTGTGCTGTTATGCAGCTGGAGCCTGATATGAACTTGATGAAGACCATCCCTGCGGCCGTAGTGCCCGAGCTCGTGCTGCCGTACACGGAGGAAGAATGTGCCCCACTTCCGCCGGAGGAGTTTCCTGAGAGCGAGGATGATGTTGACGATCTGACTGTGGCCGACGCTGAAGGTGGAGTGGGTGGTTCTGGTGATAGGACAGAGGCCGAGGTCGAGAACGCCGAGGAGGACGCCGAACAAGCAGATAATGATGAAGTGGTTGTTGGGGCCGAGGACAGTGCTGCTCGTCTTGCTGAAGCTGCAGCCGGTGGTGATCCGCCCCAACCATAGAGCTTCAAGTTTCTTTTGTGTTTGTTTTTTTTTTTTTTTTTTTTTTTGAACTTCTTGAATTTTTGTTGGACTGGACGGCTCCGAACTTGGGAGTTTGCCGTGCCAGATGTAATGGTTTAAGGGGGGTCGGCACCGAACGATTTACTACGCCGTACCTCCTAGCTTAGGATCTTTCAAAACACTTGTCTTTGTTTCGAAGTTTTAGATGAATGCATGGCTTCTTTCGCAACGTCTCTATTATTGCCGAGCTTGTCTATTATTGTCTTCATGTCTTCATAAAATTCTTGTAGTTCTTGCATGTTTGTGAATGTGTAGTTGTCCGTAGCCCCCACTTTTGGTTTGGGTTCGGCAGAATAGTTGAGAGCATTTCGTGATTGAAATGGTTAAGTATAGATATTGCAGCCGAGCCCTGACCAAAGTAGTATGGCCGTAGTTGCTATAGGTCGCCGAACATCGATGTAATGTAACCTGTCATGATCCAGTCTTTGACTTAGTTTGAGAATGTGAAGTGTCCCCCTTGCCAGTGGATGGGGCTCGGTCTAGGTGTTAGCCCCTGACCATGGTAGAGGAACGTTGGAGAGTAGTGAATGTTTGTGGGTGGTTTGCTCGCCAAATTGCGAGTGTAACCATTCGGTGGCCGACCATAGTGTCTTGCCAATCCGAGCCGAAGCCTAAGTTCCAAAAGTGTATTTCAGGCTCGGCGGACCATATGTCCAGTGATTGCTTCTCTGGGCGGTAAAATTGGCCGAAGCAATGGGCTTTTTAAGGAGCCGGTTGGAGGGTGTGACCGAAGTCATCGTTTGTGTACGGCTTTCTAGCCGAGAGTGGAATAAATGCATAAAATGATGTTTGAAGATTTTTGGATCAAAAAGGATTGTCATTTCATTGATATTTTTTGTTTAAGTCGTCGGGCTTGAACTTCTTGATTCTGACACTTCTGTTGTAGCCCTTGGCAACAGTCTATTGATACTCGGCCAGCTTTAGCCGAGCGTCATCGCGTTTTTCCTCAGCCAAAATTAGTTCTTGCTCGACGGCTTCGTCATTGGACTGAGGATTGAAGTTCTCCGTTCGAAGGGTTGGGAACCTTGATTCTAGTGGGATTACGGCCTCCATGCCGAACGCCATTGAGAACGGTGTTTGGCCTGTAGAACGGCGGGGAGTGGAGCGGTAAGCCCATAAAACCATGGGGAGTTCCTCTGCCCATTTTCCCCTCTTTGAATTCAGTCTTCGTTTTATCCCTGCACAGACCGTTTTGTTTGAGGCTTCGGCCTGGCCGTTTCCATGAGGGTAGGCTGGTGTTGAGTTGAAGAATCTGATGCCGAACTCTTCACAGAGACTCGTGAGGCCGTCCCCGACAAATTGGGTGCCGTTGTCGGAGACGATGGCGTAGGTACGCCGAACCTTGTCACGATGTTTCTCCATACGAATCGTCGGACGTCTGCTTCTGTTATGGCGACGAGGGCCTCGGCCTCGACCCACTTGGAGAAGTAATCTGTTGCAGTGATCAAAAATTTGAAGCCCCCAGGTGTTGTTGGGAGTTTCCCGACGATGTCGAGCCCCCATTGTGCGAATGGCCATGGACTTGTGATTGGAGAGAGATTCTGAGCTGGCTGCCTGGGGATAGGTGAGAAGAGTTGGCATGGTCGGCACCTGCGTACGATTTCCTCGCAGTCTTTCTTCATGTTTTTCCAGAAGTATCCTTGACTCATCGCGCGCTGGCATAACGAACGTCCACCAGAGTGGCAGCCGCAGCTTCCGGAGTGCAGTTCGTCAAGGATCTCGGCAACTTGATTTGGGTGGACGACAAGAAGATAAGGTCCTGAAATGGATTTTCTATAGAGCTGGCCACTCTCAGAGAGCCAGTAGTATGCGGCCTTATTTCTGATTCGGAAGGCTTCCTTTTTGTCGTCGGGTAAGGTGTCGTTCCTGAGGAAGGCCACGATTTCATCCATCCAACTTGGACCAAGGTTGATGTTGAGTACCTCTGGAGTTGTATAGAAACTTGGGTTGTCGATGTTGCCAAAATTTATGGTTCGGAACTCAGATGCTTTTGATGCCGAGGCGAGGCCAGCAAGTGCGTCGGCGTGGGCGTTGTGCTCGCGGTTGATTTGTTCGATGTTGAAAGTTTTGAAGCGAGTAATGAGTTCTGCTGCCGTGGCCTGGTACTTCATCATCCGTGGGTCTCTAGCTTCGTAGTCCCCAAGTACTTGATTGACTATAAGTTGAGAATCACAGAATACGGCCAGGTTGTCAACTTTCATCGCGATTGCCGAGCGTAGGCCAGCAAGCAAAGCCTCGTATTCAGCTTCGTTGTTGGTGGCGGGGAAATCGATGCTGATGGCACTTTCGTGAAGAGTTCCGCATGGAGAGACCAAAACTACTCCGGCACCGGCTCCGTTGTTGTTGGAGGCACCGTCGACTTGCATCCGCCAAGTGTCTCCCTGGAATAGGAGCCACCGGTCCTCTTTTGGTTGGTGTTCGGCAAACTGTTGGTTGGGAGGATTGTGTAGGATCTCCGAGTCTTCCGGTGTGAGTTCAGCAATGAAGTCGGCGAGGACCTGCCCCTTTATTGCTGTCCTCGGTTCAAAACGGATGTCGAAGTTCGCTAGCTCGACCGCCCATTTTGAAACTCTGTTTGAGAGGTCGGCTTTTCGAAATAGGGCTTTGAGAGGGTGCTCGGTCAACACCGTTATGGTGTGCGCCTGAAAGTATGGCAGAAGTTTCCTCGCCGCGGAGACCAGGGCGAGTGCAAGTTTTTCCAGTGGAAGGTACCGAGTCTGGGCTGGGAGGAGTGTCTTGCTTGTGAAATACACTGGCATGTCGTCGGCCCCTTCTCGCCGAACAAGTGCTGAGCTAATTGCGTGGCTCGAGACTGAAAGGTAAAGATAGAGATTTTCGTACTCTTTGGGCTTTACCATTAGTGGTGATGAACTCAGGTAATCTTTAAGTTCGGCCAACGCTCTGTCGCAGTCCGGTGTCCACTCAAAACTTCGTCGGCTTTTCCCTTTGAGAGCGTGAAAGAAGGAGTGGCACTTGTCGGATGACTTGCTGATGAAGCGATTGAGAGCCGCTGCCATTCCAGTTAGTTTTTGCACCTCTCTGATTGATCTTGGTGGCCGAAGATCTGCCACTGCCTTGATTTGGTTGGGGTCGGCTTCGATGCCCCTCCGTGTGACCAAATGGCCAAGGAATTTGCCGGCGCTTACGCCGAACGCGCATTTCTCCGGGTTTAAACGTAGCTTGTGGAACTTAAGGATCTCGAAGACCTCGGCCAGCTCCTTCAAATGGTTGTGCTCCTTTTGACTTTTGACGACGAGGTCGTCAATGTATGCTTCCAGGATGTTGCCGATTTGGGCATAGAGCATCTTGAAGATCGCTCTGTTGAATGTTGCTCCGGAGTTCTTGAGGCCGAACGGCATCACCCTATAGCAGAAAATTCCGTGAGGAGTTATGAATGCTGTTTTCTCCATGTCGGCCGGGTCCATAGCAATCTGGTGATAGCCACGGTAGGCGTCCAGAAAACTAAGCCGAGCATGGCCGGCAGTTGCGTCTACGAGCTGGTCGATCTTCGGTAGTGGAAACCAGTCCTTGGGACAGGCGTCGTTAAGATTCGTGTAGTCGACGCATGCAGACTCGCCACTTTCCATTCTTCTTCTTGACGACCACCGTGTTGGAGAGCCAGGTTGGGTATTGTACTTCCTGAATGGCGTTGTTGTCTAGTAGCCGGTTGACTTCTTCTATCACGGCGTCAGCGTGCTCTGGGGCCGCACGTCGAACCCGCTGAATGACTGGTTTGGCGTCCTTTTTTATGTTGAGGGAGTGGCAGATAAAGTTGGGATCCACTCCTGGCATTTCCTCTGGGGTCCATGCAAAAACTTCAAGATTTTGTTTGAGGAACAGGAACATCTCCTCTCGCTCGGCGTCAGAAAGTGAGGAGCCAAGCAAGAAGAAGCGTGATCCGTCCTCGTTGATGGGCATTTTTACCAGTTCCTCTTCGGCTTTGTCTTCGGCTTTTTGACCGACGTCGTCAATGACGGCCATGTCTGGGACTTCAACCCATTGCACTTGTTTTGCCTTTGAGGAGCTGTGGACGGCGGAGACATAGCATTTCTTGGATGCAATTTGGTCCCCTCGCAAGTCTTCTTGTCTGCCTGTTGTGCCGATGAAGCGGACAACTTGGTGGTATGTTGAAGCGATGGCTTGCATTTCATGAAGCCAAGCTCGGCCGAGGATAGCGTTGTATGGGCTCGGCGCATTGACAACTATGAATTCGACAGTGATTGTCTTCGAGCCGACGACGACAGGCAGAAAGATTCGGCCGATCGGCCAGACAGGAGCTCCGCTGAAGCCAATGAGAGGTACCTCGGTGGGTTGCAAAGCTGACTCTGGTAGGTCCAGCTTCTTGAAGAGGTCATAGTACATGACCTCAGCCGAACTTCCCTGGTCGATGAGGACACGTTTGACATCATGGACACCAATCTGGACGGTGACAACGAGTGCATCCGAATGTGGAGTCTGAACGTGTTCAAGATCGCGTTCGGTAAAGCTGATGGTCCATTTGGGCAAGTCTTGTGGTCGGGAGCGTTTGGATCCGCAGCCGACGGAGAGTATCTCTTTTGAAGTTGAGGCTTGATCGATGTCGGCTCTGAGGGTGGTCTCGAATGCTTTTGTTACCGGTCCATGGATGACGTGGATCAATGGTCGTTGTCCGTTGGGGTTGGGACTTGTCTGCCGGGCGGGCGTCTTTGCTCGATCAATGTATTGATCGAGATGGCCTTGAGCGGCAAGCTTTTCAAGGAGAGCCTTGTACGGTGCACAAGCAGTCGTGTAGTGGCCGAGCTCATTGTGGTAAGTGCATTTCTTCCTTGGGTTTTGATCCGGTTGGCCGGTGTCAGTCCCGAGCTTGGTCGTCGGCCACTCAAACCACGGTTGTCTCATTATTTCCTTCAGAAAAGACCAGATTGGCTCTTTGAAGTGAGTGGTTTCGGCCACGTGGTCATGCTCCTTCGGCTGACGTTCCTTCCCCTTTTTAATGTTGTGCACTTGCTTCTTCGGCTGCACTTGTTGGGTCGCCGTTTGTACCGGCAGCTGGTGCACGGTCGAGGAGAACGGATTGTTAGAGCTCGGGATTCCCTGTGCGGCTCTGTCTGCGTAGAGTTCTTCGAGAGCACAGAATCTTTCCACTACACGCATCAGTTCACCCATGCCGTGTGGTGGGCGAATGGCGAGTTCGTCTAAGATCTTGCTCCCAGTTTCCAGGCCGTTCTTGAACGTACGTGCGGCCCAGTACTCATCGATTCCAGGGATCTCGTTAAACAGCTGCCAGTAGCGCTCGGCATATTGCCTGAGTGTTTCCGATGATAGTTTCCTCATCTGTGACAGCGATTCGGGCTCTTTAGCCGTTTTGTTGCTTGTGATGAAGCGAGTGTTGAAGGCGCGTTCGAGGTCGGCCAGGGTCCTTACGGATCCAGCGGGCAATTTGTTGAACCACTGGAGCCCTAAGGAGCCGAGGCTGGACGGGAACGCCTTGCATTTCACCTCATCTTTACTTGTGCAGAGTTCGATGGTTTGTCTGAAATGGATGAGGTGAGTGTAGGCCTCACACGTTGATGGATCGAACTTAGTGAACTTGGGTAGGTGGAAGGTGGGTTCCGGCGGCGTGTTGATTATGTGGGAGGTAAATGGGGAGACGCCGAGATCTTTTAGCTGCCTTTCGAATCCTGGGCGCGGCGGTTTGCCGTGCTCATCCGTTTTCGGTCGCTTTGAATCCCTGTCTTTTTGTTCCTTCGCCGCCGTCTTCTCCGCTTCCCTTCGGCGAAGCTTGTCTCGCAGGTCTCTCTCCGTTCGGCGTGGGCCGTCGACTGTTTTGTCGTTGTGGCGTCGGGTTTTGTTCTCGTCGTTTGCGCCGTCGACGCGTACGTCTTTCCCGTTGCGCCGAGCGTATTGCTCATCGTCTTTGTTTCCTATCGGGATGTTCCCTAGGCGTTCAGAGGGGTCTGGTTCGGGCCGAGTCTCGGCTACGGTGCGAGGCCGTCGTGCGAGAGAACTCTGCGCGACCGGTCGAGTACGTACTTGTAAACGACTCGGTGTCCCTTGTTCTGGTTCCATCATGATGGCTTCTAGAACGGTGAGTTCCAGATGTGTTGGGTTGTTTGTAGAGGATGATTTCCCTGGGGTCGCCTGGTGCTGAGGTGAAGCCTAGGCGGTCTTTCACGGATCCGCGTTGGCCTCCTTCGTTCTGACGCCCTTGCGGTGGTGGAGGTGGAGGTGGAGGCGGTGTTTGCCCACCTCTACCCCTGTCTCCACCAGATCGAGATGCGGCAGGAGTGGCGTCCTGCTGCATATGTCGCTTCATTTGGGCCACTTCCGCCCTTAGTGCCGCCAGCTCGTTGTCGCGTTCGTCGTCGCGACGTTGCAGCAGGCGGATATAGGCTGAAGCGACGTCGTCCGAGACCGGTGAGAGCCCGGATCCAGGGGCGAGAGAGAGGGACATGTGCCTCTCGATAGTTGGTGTGGAATTGACGTTTCCACCTGCGTCTTTGGCCCCTGAGACGGTCGCGTCCGCTATATCTCCGCCCATGGTGAGTGATTTGGTTGCTGTCTTACGGAGGAGTGAGGGAAGTTTGGAGGATGAGAGAGCCGCTGAGATCAGAAGGGTTCACGTCGGGTTCACCAATTGTGTGGCCCGTGATCCTCCGGTCCTCGATCCTTCGTAGGTGGTTTGATGGTGGATTAGCTTTCTTCTCCTAGCCTGCACAAGGAACGCACGACTAAGACCTGGCCGGGGGTTGTCCCGGCAAGGCCCTCCGGCGAGAGGATGAGTGTAGCGCAGAGAGGAAGCAGAAAGCTCTGGAGAGGGAGTAAGTGTGAGTATTGAGTAGCGTGTACCTGTTAGGGTTACCATCTCTAGGTATTTATAGTGCCTTCTGACTTGCCCTCCAAGTACCATCGCGTGCCTTCCACGGGCCAAGTGACATCATAGTGACGTCGAGAAATAGATCTGATAACCGTTTTCAGGGCTGAGCTGGCACACCCATGTGCGCCCGTGATCATCTTCTGTTGTAACCGCTTCTGCACGTGGCAGGACGCGTGGCTTTACAGCCAGCCGCCGTCGGCTGCATGCCGTGCTCTGAAGGTAGCCGACCGCGGGAACCGCCGAGCAAAGCCATGCGTTCAATGAAGGAGGTAACGTCGCCGCGGACTCCGTCGACGGCACAATCCGAACGCGGGTCTGCCCGCTGCCGAGCCTGAGGCGAACCGGATATACACGACGAGTCATCGTCGGCTTGCCGCGCACGAGGCCTGCGATCGGACCACGGCAGGTATGGTCCGCGTCATGCGAACAAACCATGTTCGGCCCGCTACATACTAGTAAGTTTCTATTGTTGATTCTTGGTATTTTCTGGACAAATTGTCGATGTTCCATTTGTAGACAAATAGTATTCTAGCGAATTTTAATAATTTTGTCTTTGGTTATTGTTGTAGTGGATGTTATTAGAAGTCCCGATCAAGTTCTCAGAATATATTGTTGGATGACGATCGGCAGTGTTATATATTGGAGATCTGTCAAAGGGTAAGTATCCTCAAAACATCGAAAGATCAGATGCCTATTTTGTTGATGCTAACATGGGGGTGGAAGGTGACTCTACTGAGGCAATGAGGTGGTTATGGTGGGGCGCGACATCGGTGACAGTAGATTAACTTTGTTTGCATATAGAATTAACCAATTAAACTTGATACAGAAATTATAGTAAAATGTTGGCCAATGTCATTGTAATGGGTACCAACTGGGTAAATGTGTAGGCTTAATGTAGGACTTATGTAAGGTATATCTATAGACCCACAAAGCCACAACATATGCATAGAGATTGGGCTTATAACAAGACCATCAGTGGATAAGTTTCCTTAATTTTTTTAGGAGGTAGAATGTATGGTTTGCAAATTTCTAGGGGGTAATATTCTACTAAAGAGAGTGGGTTTTCCGATAGTAGTAGATGTTTATACTCGTTATATTCAGTACTTTTTGCCTTTTTGGCAGATCTTTTTTTTTGTTGGGATGCTGCTTTTGCTTTGAATATTCATGTGGTTGGGGAATCCGGCGACTTCTTGACGTTTGGTTTTAAATGGTTATATTTTGTGTTTTGTTGAGTCATGTATTAAATGCTTGGTGTAAACTATCTCATATTGTCCAAATTCTTTTAACTGGGTGGGTGCGTTCGGAGGTGACGGGTATGGCACACTTAACCTCCAAATATAAGTTCTTTTGTTTTGTTTTAATCTTGCCTTCACATCTCGTTAGTTGACAAAGGCACTCAAACGTGTTATTTCTTGAAATGGGCATCCAATATCTTATTCCATAGGGCCGTAGACTAATGTGTCTGCATTCATAGAGTAGTTAATTTCTCTTTGGTGTCTTGGTTGGAACTCGAATCATTTCCGCTTGATTGATTACATCCTAAATAATCAACTATCATTTTGGCAGACATAAAATTGTAGTATGTATTGCGTGTAATTTCTGCAAACTACTATTCCTGACTATCCTTTAGTCTTGCGAGTTTGACCTCCGTTGAAATGCATAATCCCGGAAAGAGCCATAATGTCATGATTCACATGACAATATTTAATTGTCCAATTCATATCCCTTTGTCGGAGTCTAGCTCCTCTCCAATCCCTTTAAATGGATTGGAGAGAACACTCCCTCCAATTTTGGTTCAATTTTTTCAAATCCCAGTTCAATGATCGAGACGCTCATATTTTTGAACTCACTAAAAGCATTTGATTCTTGGCATGCTTATTTTTGCATAAGCATGCCAAAAATCAATTTGATCCGTGTTGCAATCTTAGTTTCGCAAGATAATGTGTTCTAAATGTGTTCCAAATGAAATGATGTCAACTTGATTTTTAGCTAGAGGTGTCAAACGGGCCGGGCCGTGTTGTGCCGGCCCGTTTAGCTTCATGTCAGTCGTGCCTGTCCGATTACATTATCGTGCTGTGCCGTGCCATTTTTTAAACTTGTCGTACTGTGCTGGCCCGTTTACTATATCGTGTCGTGCCAGACCATTTTTTAATTGTGTCAATGTGTCATGCCGTGCCGTGACCCGTGCCCATGTTTGCACATCTCCAACCAAGTTTCGTCGGAAATAAGAAAACTCCATAAAGTGTAAAATACTTATCAACACAAAAAGTGTAAAATGTTACGTTATAGTATAAAATAATAAATTGATTTTTCTTTCGGTATTAGAATTAGTATTTGGTGTGTTATGTCCTTTCGTGCCCGTCTTTTAGACCGTGTCGCGTCTGTCTAAAATCGTGCCCGTGCCACATTAAAACGTGTCCTGCCGTGCCTGTGCCACATTAAACCGTGTTGTGCCCGTCTAAAATCGTGCCTGTGCTATGCCAGCCCGTGTAACGCCCCGATTTTCGGACACGTTAATTAAATCATTTTTAATTGATTTAATAATCCATAAAACTAATTTAAGAAAATAAAATTTTATTAAACAGAGTTTAGCAGCGGAAATCTCAAACTAAATTCAAAACTACTTAACTGTCTTACAACTCAACGAAATAAAACAGAGTTTGATAAATGTAATAACACTTTTGGAAATTAAATTAACAATATCTTAAATTAACAGAGCTTCTAAGGGAAGGGCATCCAGGGCTCGACAAACTCGTCTTCCTCAGTTGGGAGGTCTTCACCTTGATACTAATCATCTCGAAGAGGATTCTGTTTTTCGGTCTCCGGATTACCTGGCATGAAACGCCAGCCCAACGGCACTATGGTGAGTTTTGAAACTCAGTAGATAATCTCAACCCTACTAACCCCTTACTCTACAGTTAGCAGTTCAATAATATAACAATTGATAATACACAGAAGGTACAGAATAATAGCACATCATCTTTTTCTTTACTATCCATCAACTTACATGAAATCTAAGGATCATCTCCACGAGATCCTTTCCTCCCACATCCACTAACTACAACCGTCTCATGGGTCCACCCTTCCTCTTGCTTGTCCTGCACTAGGGTCCTAGGTGAGCGCATCTAAGTTATGTACCGAGTATGTTCTCACTTAAAACCATAACAGGAGGATTGAGTCATCCCATGACGTATCGTACGTTAGGGTCGGACATTCACTACCCCACGCTAACTATAATCGTCTCATGGGACCCATTCTCTTCCTCCAAGAGAAACTTCCCATGACGTATCATACATTAACGTCTCACTAACTATAACCGTCTCATGGGACCCATTCCCTTCCTCGAAGGAAAACTTCCCATGACGTATCATACGTTAGCGTTACAACATTTCTCAACACCGGGCCCCTCAGGTAACCCTTTCAACACAGGGCCCCACAGGTTACCCTTGCCATCACCATGGCTCAAATCACAATCCACACACTCACACTTCCAACACTTTACCATTTTCCATTTACTTAACATCGTCTACGTGAGTCACTACTCGTAACCACCCAGTGAACCTAAGTCCAATCTAGCACGTACAACATGATTTATCAATAACAAGATAACTCATAAAAATGATACATTTCAATGACATAACAAAATATAACAATTGATATGTGCAAGTAATTAAACACGTAAGGGTTTTGGATTGGGCCGATGCCTTTTCGAATATTTAAGTATTAATGAACAAGTATGTTAATTTTATTAATTCTGAGGATTTTCGTTAGTATTTTCGAAATCCATAGGATATATAAAATTTTAGGATCGTACAAGTAGCTGTTTATTCTTCTGTCCAACTGTACTAAACATATTTCCTTTCCCGTAGCATTATTATTAGACTAGCTAGAAGGAATCCTAACTTTCATTTTGTACTAGAGTCAAAGTCTATAGTTCTTACTACTAATTAGTTAGGTTTGATTCTGATTGTAATTATCTTACTATCTTATCCTACTAAGTATCATATTTTGTACTTAACTAGTCATATTTTAATTAATGTAGTATTTTAGGTGAAAAACAGTATTTTGAAACATAACGTTGTAGAGTTTTATCATTCTAAAAATTATAATAGTCTATAGATATCTACTGATTGACTAACCCTTTGTCAAAAAAAATAAATAACGTACTAATATTTTCACAATTTGTCTTGTACATTATTTTTTATAAACTATACAATCCATTTATCATTATTCTAACAAAATCATTATTTTACTATAATAAAGTTTAATTAATGTTTATCCTTCTGATTAAGTGTTTATCATTCTAAACAGTGTAAAGTAACTAAAGGATAAAATAAATAAATAAATAATAATAATAAAGTTGTAACTGGTTTCTTCGGTTTCGTTCCGTGGTTTCGATTCCTTCGGCTATAGCTCATTTAAATTATCATACACGAACTAAATATACTTAGGAGAAAGTAGGATAGAGATTAATCTACCTTAAATCCGGCCGAAAAAGCGGGTACTAGTTTGCGGACGATTTCGGTAAAATGAAAAAGACGGCGGCGGCAGCGGGGGACTCGGGGCTGACTCGAAATGATTAGAAGGTGGTTTGTGGATACTTGGTGATGTAGTGGTTGATTGAGAACCTGAATATGATGTACAGATGGGTGTTATGTAGAAACTCATTTTTCTCTCTCTCTCTAAAACTCCATTGAAAGAGTTCAAATTTTTTTTTCTCTCGCTCTCTCTTTACTAGACTCAACAGTATGATTGGGAGTGAAATAATATACTGGTGTTCAATTTTCGAATTTTATGTGGGTATGTATAATGAGAGAGAATAAGGTAGTGAGAAGGTAAGAGGATAAGCGTGGAAGTGGTGGAATGGGGAAGGAGAGTGAATGAGAGGGATACTGATAATGATAAGAGGGGTAGGGGACAAGTGCCACATTTGGTGGGGTTTTCTTTAATTCTAATGTATGTGGACGCGTGTATGTATAGGGTGAGAATGTATGTGGACGCGTGTATGTATAGAATAAGAATGTATGTGGACGCGTGTATGTATAGATGAGTGAGAGAGAGGAAGTACAAGTTTGGAGGTGGTGGGAGTGTGAGAGGATAAATTTGGAGGATAAGGATAGAGGTGGTAGAGTATGGGAGGGAAGTAGAGAGTTAGTTTGAATAGAGTTCTAGTTAGGGTTTAGATAGGAATTATAAGAGATGAATATGAATCCCTGTATATCTAAAGTATAAATATATATCTTATACAAGAGTGTAAATAATATCAATTATACACATAATAATGTATTTTAATTATTCAATCTAATTAATTATTGAATTAGGAATTTAACAATATAAATTTGTAGTAAATAAAATTGGGTCAAAAATCGTTACAGCCCGGCCTGTTTGACACCTCTATTTTTGGTCTTTGATGGTTGAAGTGGGATCGTAAAAAATTTTGAAGGGTCGGAATTGGATAGATTGTTCTCTCCAATGACTGGAGATGTACCGGACTCCCTTTGTGGACACCTTTTCTAATGTTTCCGTCCTGATGGTGAATTGCCCAACCAGTTTTTGTTTTGACTCGGCTGAGTGTTTTACTCCGTCTCATTTTCATTGTCCATTATTTCTTTTGTCACTTTTGTGTCTATTGCGTATATCTTTCAATCTATAATATTTTTCATGATTTTGACATCTTTGTATTATAAAACAAATTGAAATCTATCAAATAAGATCTATATTGCATACTTTTAGAGATTCACATTGGAAGATATAAGCGATTGAAAACTGACACGAACATCAAAAAAGGACAATGAAAATGAGACGGAGGGAGTATTTTTTAACGGCTATGCCAAATTTAATTTGCTTTTGCTCTTACTAGATTTTTGTTTGATTGCTCTTGTTTTCGATTTTGGTTGTTAATGAAAGGTTGTCCTGCTATGTTTTTTTCTCTGGCTTTACTGGTCATTACTTCTTTTTTCACGATCTCATATAATAGGTTTGCTCTCAAGCAAGGGCTGAATACATTGAAGAACACCGCTGGTCGTACAGATCGAAGTTAGAGATGCACCCCTTAATACTTGCATCTGCAGTGTTATTTATATTTCAACAAACCAAGATTAATATTAAGAAGAAAAAACAAACAAAATCAAAACCCACGAATAAAGAACCAAGTCACAAAACCCTAATTCAAGCAAGAACAAGAATATCGAGAGAATCATTACGTCAAGAACACAACAGCCGCATCAGATGTGGAATAAAACCACCACCCAGATCAATAACAAGAAGATTTCGTAGTCAGACTTACAAATTCAAGAACCAAGTCACAAGACCCAAATCAGACGAGGAATAGAACAGCGGAAAAACCCATATCAAAATCAGCAAGAACCGAAAGAATTTACCTCAATGAAGAAATCATGAAAAACTAAGCGCAACAGCGATCGAGTAACATCGGAGTGCCAGATGAAGAGATCCTTGACCCTTGATCTTCTCGGGGGAGGGTTTTGCGCGGTACGGGGCGGTCACCGGGAGGTGATGGGATGGCAGGAGGTTGGGTTTCAGGCAAGGGCGAGAAGGGCAGGGGGAGAGTGTTTCGGGCCAGGGGGAGAGGAGAGAGGGTTTCTGGGCAGGGGGAGATGGGGAGGCGGGTTGGCCGGGGGAGAGGGGTAGGCGGCGGAGGCTTGCCTGTTCATCCTGATTTCCTCAAGAATTTCTTGAAGCAGGCTATGGGTTTTCTTGTCGTGAAAGTGGTGGTTGACAACGGTTTGCAGTATCAGAGTCGCAAGACTCATATCGACGACCCTCATTGTATCTTTCGACGCGGCGGCTCTGCCCCCGCTTGCGTGTGCGGCGGAGGCTCCGCCGGCCTCTGATTGCGGCGATCGTCGGTACAGTATACGCCGGAGAGGTTGTCGTAGGAGGTGCGAAAGAGTGATAGTAGAACGGAACATTGCAATATTGTGCTGTTCTGTTCTACTCTCACTCTTTCGCACCTCCTACGACAACCTCTCCGGTGTATATTGTGCTGACGATCGCCACAATCAGAGGCCGGTGGAGCCTCCGCTGCACTCGCAGGAGGGGGCAGAGTCGCCGCGTTGAAAGATACAATGAGGGTCATTGGTATGAGTCTTGCTACTATGACACTGCAAACCGTTGTCAACCACCACTTTCACTACTTGAAAACCCATAGCCTGCTTCAAGAAATTCTTGAAGAAATCAGGATGAACAGGCAAGCCTCCATCGCCTGCCCCTCCCCCCTGGCCAACTCGCCTCCCCATCTCCCCCTGCCCAGAAACCCTCTCCCCTCTCCCCCTGGCCCGAAACACTCTCCCCCTACCCCTCTCGCCCTTGCCTGAAACCCAACCCCCTGCCACCCCACCGCCTCCCGGTTACCGTCCCTACCGCACGAAACCCTCCCCCCATGTCATGACCCAAATCCAATGGATTTGAATATCGTGACCGGCCAGCGAGTTCTCCTCACCAAAGGCCTCTATTGTTTTTTTTTTCTTTTTTTTCTTTTTTATAGAAACAGACTTAACATTTGCGGAAGCGATCTATAAAATAAAAGTCACTAGATTTTCTTTTAAATAAGAGAAACATGAGCTACATTTTTCCTTTTCTCTTCCACGCTTAATGGTATAGATACTCGGCCCGACCTTCCACTATTTCGGATTACCTGTAAACGAAAGATTTCAACAAACATAAGCTACTGCTTGTGTGAGATTATGAATTATCGGAGTTTCATGAGCTACCATGGAATTCTTTTTAGCAAAGAAAACATAAATCATAACTTCAATTTTTTATGGCTTAAATTGTAATCAATATCATAACTTTAGCTTTTCATGACTTGCTGTAACCAAAACAATTCTGGGGGTATAACGTAATAATATGATATCTTCCAACGATTACCGCCGGTACTGATGGAGCGACCCCCAACGCGTATACAGTGAATTGATCAACGGACACCCAGCTGTGCCCCTTTCCATTCCGCCCTTATTACACTATTCCCACTAGTATCTTTAACGTCCCCTAGATTCAAGGACATCGTTCGGATGTATCGATAATACTTTTTCCATAATCCGTTCAAAATATCATAATTCCATGGTATGTTTGCTACAAAAGTACTTTATTGTTAAATAACCATAATTTAGTAAGCTAATAACATAAACTTTACAAAAAAAATCATGTAACAAGGATAATTCAAAACTCACCTTTTGCATATGAGATTTACCGTGTCGAATCGGGTCCTAGAACAGTATACAAATGAATAGAAATACTAATATTGTTGCTAAATTATTTTATCATTCAACTAATCTATTTTTGGTTAGCATCTTTTTGTAGGGCGGCTTATATTTCCTTTTCACTTCCAAAGTACCCAAAATAACCAATTTCTTTCTTCCTGATTCCTATGGGTGGATATGAGTAAACAATTCCCAACTTCCTATGGTTCACAAATTTTTATATATAGGATTGCCATCTCATTTATTATTTCCCTTCTACCCACATTCTAAACTTTATTTCTCCTATTCTACCGGTGAATATTCATGCCCATAGTGTAAATTGCACCCGCTTCACGTATGCTATGAGCCGAAACTTTTAAATCATTATATTATTTCCTAACAAGACTTTCATCTTTAGATTGTATTGACCTTGGTACACTAAGTAATCTAAAACTTGAGTTCGAGTTCGATTCAATTATGAAATGAGTCGAGCTGAACCACAAATTTGCGAGAAGCTTGATTCATTTTTAGCCCTAACTCAAAACCAAACAACTCTAAGGAATAAGTTATATATGATCAGATCTGAGCTCTTTTGGGGGGAGGGGGCTGCCGCCTCCCCCCCCCCCGGCTCTCTCCTCCTCTCCTCTCCCCTCCTCTCCTCTCCTCTCCTCTAAGGTCCTGTTTCGACTTCTCTCCGTGTTTCGGGTGCTGTCCATGGTTGCTGAGATCCGGCGTTTCAGATTCCGGCCGGTGGCTTGTGATTTTGATTTTGACCGGCTCCTCCGTGGTCTCCTGATCTGGTGGCAGAGGCCGGCAGGTTCAACAAGTGGTGGATGTGGCGGTGGATAATAATCGTGAGAAGGGGTTAGAGCTTCCTGTTTTGTTTTCGATTTTACGGGTTTTTTCTCGTTTTCTCCCGACTGGTTTCCCTAGTTCGGTGTCTATACCGGTCTAGTTTTGCTAGATCCGGTGGGTGATGGTGGTGGGCAAATAATCCGGCGCCTATTGAGGAATGGTCCGGTGTTGGTGGTATTTGGATGTCTGTTTTGTTTTGGGGCTGGTAGGTTTCGGTGGTGCTGTTGGGATTGGTGGTGGTCTGGTGGTGTTTGTTTGGGCTGCGCAACAGTTTCGATTGGAAGATGATTGGTTTCGGTCGCCGTGGTCCGGTGGTGCTCCGATTTTCATCCTGTTCTGACCGGTGACCCATGTGGTTTTGTCCATGAGACCTATTAGATTTTAGTTGATTTGTTGTTGCTTGCCTTCAGTTTTCAGCGGTGCTTAGTTTTTAGGGTTTGAGCTATGGATCTTTAGATCCTTTGTTATCTAGACCTAGATTGGTTCTTAGGTACCGGCGATATCGTCGGGCCTGCTTCGGCAGTAGGTGCCTGAGATCGAAATTTAGGTAGCTTTGGTTCTTTCCTGTATCTTTTCTGAAATCTGTATTGCCTGATGGGCTGATGATGAATGAATGACTTCTAAAAAAAAAAAAAAAAGTTATATATGATCAACTCGCAAAACTATGGATTGATCAATTATTTTGAATACAAAATTAAAGGAGAGAATATATAGATTCGTACAAGTGCAAGTGTGAGTGTGTAGGTAGTAGGTACGGCAGTGGCATGAGGAAAAATGTGACAACTCACCTAATTTTTGTCCTCCTCCTCTGCTCCTTTTTATCTTCGCCTTCTTTCTCTCTTTTCTTTGTTCCCTTCTCTCTTTTATTTCTTCCTTTTTTTTCTGGTGCCGTGTGTGAGTTGTGTGTGCCGTGTGGAGTGTGTGTGAGAAAATGGGAGCATATCTATTTATACTAGACTAGGAAGATCTAGGGTATATCTGGAATGATCTTATCATATCCAATTCTAAAATAATTTAGGATTATCTAATAAAATTTAAAATAATCTAATAAAATCTAAACATAATTAATAGAATCTAAGTGTATCCTCTAAAATCTAGGAATATCTCTAGAATATTTTCTCAACTAGGGATTTCTAATCCGATTCGCCCTATAATAAGATGCCGACTCTTTTCCGGATTATTCTGTTTGAAATCCACGGTTCTCCACCTCGCGAAAATTCATGCCTCATTCTCGTGCGCAATGTTCTTAACATGGTAGGGCGATATCAGCGGAGTTTAATAAAAATTGACACATAGACAGAAAAATACTTGTATTATTATTATTATTAAAAGTCGGGGTGTTACACCCCATCTTCCCATTGTCAACCACCACTTCCACGACAAGAAATTTATATATACTCTATCACAAAATAGATGGGTCCCACACAACATTTTGTCTTTGTAATTTTGGGGGTGATTTTAGAATTTTTGATAGTGAGATTCTACACGGTGCTCTCAGCAAAAAAAATTTAACCGGGAAGGGATGGAAAATGGTTAAGTGCGGTAGGGTGTATTCGTATGGCTGTTACAGTTTTAATGGGACCCATCGTTTTAATGACGTGGCAAGACTGCATTCGATGCTACCACCGCGGGGCGCGGGCACAAACACACAAACGCTCATGCACAATACCGGTAGGTCCTATGCACATTGGAGTTCATTAAGAAGTTACATTAACTCTACTAATTGATCTATTAACAAACAATCCTCCTTATATTAGTATGTTGCTAAGGTTAGCAATATTTGCTCAAAAAAGTGCTCATATTGAAATAATTAAGCTAGCAACATTTTGTCAATAATCAAATGGGAAAAGATATTGGCACTCCAAAAATTGATGCAGACACTCCAAAATCAATGTAACTCCAAAGCCACTTTCCTTTGTATTTTGGAGTGTCTGCATCAATTTTTAGAGTGCCAATATCATTTCCCTAATTAAATTTAGTGAATTCTGGAGTACATCTTTTCAATCAAGTACTCATCATTACACACAAACTTTCTCTCCTCTATTTTCACTCATTTTTTATTTTTCAACCATATTGTCAAAAAATTGCACAAAACTATTTTTTTTTTTAAAGAAAACTTCTTTTTTTTAGAAAATGATTTCGAAAAATTGTTCTGGGTAAATTACTTTGTATTTCTAATAAATAATTTTTATTAGTTTGAAAAAGTGATATTCATTATTCATACTTTCAATCATTATTATCATTAGGGACAGGAGTTGCAAAGAGAGAATGGTGGTGCAAAGGAGAAGAAAAGGGAATTGTAAATGGTTTTTTTTTTTTTTTGTTTTTTAACTTTGCCGACGCGGACGTGAGGCCCACCACCACGTCAGCATCATAGGTTAGGACATGGTCCGTTTCCTGCTCCCTAGACTTACTGGGTTTTTTTTTACCGTCATGCTAGGGAGCACGAATCCGAAGCACGGCCTAAACCACGATGCTGACATGGCGGGGTGGGCCCCACGTCAGCAGCAGCCGAATCTATTTCTGGTTCAAACCAGAGAGAGAGAGAAGGAGGAGAAGAAGAAGAAGAAGGGGGATGTAAAGAGCCAGTTCCGGCAACCACAACCGACGCCATTACCAATCAAATATGTCGATGGTCTATAATCCCAATCCATCCAGTTGGTGGTCGGTAAAGAGCTATTAATCCCTTCAAACCCAGTCCTGTATTCATGTTTGTTTCTGTTACCCAAAATGTTTCAATCGGGAATTCAGAATACGAATTCTATTACATTTACACATGAACAGAATTACAACGTAATGAAATTACAAAAACTGAAATGCAATCCAAAATACATAATGGATTCGCGAACCGAAACCTGTGTTTCACACGGTGTCCTTAAAATAGATTCACCGCCTACCGGAGGGTGTTGAGGTTACTCGGCGTTTGTCTCCCAGGATTGATCCGGCTCTGACCACAAACGTCGGAACACCACCGATGAACGTCTTGGCGAACTAACTCAGCGTCTGTCTCTCTCTCACTCTATACCAGTATACTTGTGAAATTTCTATGAATTCGTGTTGAACTATGAACCAGAATGGTCCTTATATAGGCTGAAGGGACCCTTGTAATGATGCAAGGAGTGAATACGGGATTGAATAGCCCCAATGAATATGGGACAAACTCCCACAATGAATAGGAGAGTAACCCCCACAATGAATAGGGGAAAACCTCCACCATGAATATGGGAAAGTTATTGGCTTGAGCAAGCCAAAGGTCACCCCAATCCTTTCATTTTTCCAACAATTTCAGCTGTTAATGTCAATCCTTCTAGTTTTTCCCGGGTATGTCTGCAAACTACTTTCTATCCCTATCCTCAGTCTTGTGGGTTTAACCCCCTTTGAAATGCGCATATCATCCCCAAAAGAGCCATAATGTCATGATTCACATGAGAATAATTAATTATTAGACATCCAATTCATACTTTCTCTAATGTTTCGTCTTGATGATGAATTGACCAACTTGGTTTAAAAAACCAATTTTTTTTTTTTTAGGACTCTGCTGAGTGTTCTATCTTTCAAAAAGAATATGAGTGTACATACATTCATTTCCATACACTGCATAAGTTGAATCTCCTTTTGCTCTGTCTAGATTTTCGTTTGATTGCTCTCGTTTTTTATTTTGGTCATTAGATAAAGGTTGTCCTAGTATGCTCTTTTCTCTGGCTTTACTAATAACCAAGTCATTACTTCTTTTTTCATGATCTTGTTTAATAGGTTCAATACCAAGCAAAGGCAGAATGCCTTGAGGGACACATCTAGTCGAAGAGATCGAAGTTAGAGATGGACACCCCTAAATACTTGCATCTGCAGTCTTGTTTATCATGGTTCTGTTTATAAAGATAATGTAAGATAACTAACAATCCATTTACTATGGTTGACCTATTTTGCTTGTGGGAAGGGGGTTGTCATGTGATGGTTGCTTCCAGCTACGTTGTTTATTTCCTAGAGCAAAAGAAGAGAAAAGAGACCTTTGTTACTTGTAATTTTTGATCTAAGCTAGCTATAGTATTCAGCTATAGAATGCTGAAATTTTCAGTTTGCCTTTTTTAAGTGGCTCTGTGTATTTGAAACTGTGACATGTCCTTCCCCGTGGGTGTACAATGTTTTCCTCGAGATTTTAATCTTCATGCGAACTTTCAGTAATATACTATGGAGGACATAGTGCTCTGTTACTTTCAGTGTTTGGTTGTGGGTAACCTAGACGAGTTGTTTTACCTGGAATGGGAGGGGCTGTAGTGCGGCAGCCAGGCTACAGTGTGTGCTTTGTAGTGCGGCCGATCCGATTGTCCATCTCGGCACGGACCTTTGATGCCTATTGTGGAAAATTGCTTACTAAAAATTGTTCAAGTCAAAATTGCTTACTTTGACTTTCACTAATAATTTATGGTAAGAACTGCCGGAGACGATTCACCAAACTTTCGACAAAACTTTATAAAACAGAGTTGCACAAGCTGATGGGGCGCAATTGTCCCATATTCATATGCGGATGATTGATACTTCGAAGCAAATTAATGTCTCGAATGGCAATAGCTGCAAACGGCATCCACTATACTTGGCCCTATCACAGGCCAAGTAAGGATTAGGGTGGGGTTTAGTTGGGCGATAATCAGTAAGGATTAGGGATGGGTTTAGTTGGGTGCACGTGGGGTCACGTGCCCTCACTCAAAAACCCAAAAAAATAATTCCAACAATATCATATACATTTAGAATAATTATGTAAGAATTCTAGATTTAGGTTGTTTCCATTAAAATGACTGTTAGTTGATATATGTGAGGAGAATGACGTGTCTCGAAATTCATAATTTTGTTAGTTTTTGTCTAATAAACAATAAGAAACCCAAACTATTTCTTTGACACCGTAGTCACCATCCTCAAGCGATGCTCAATAACTCTTTCCCATAACTTCATCGTATGACTCATTTATGGAAAAGAGTTATTGAGCATCGCTTGAGGATGGTGACTCCAGTGTGTTGATGGCCAACAGGAGTGGAAGAAGGAATTGCTGGCTCCTTGGTATGCTCTCATTTCCACAATATCAGCAGGAAAAATGCCAATTGAAGACTGCTCTCATATTTCACTCCAGCATCACTAAGACTAGACGCCAAAATATCAACTTTGAAACATGGACTGAACACCCGAAATACTGTAGCACCAAAGGAATTAGGCATATTAGGTATCCATTGATCTAAGTTCTGATACTAACCATCCTCCAGGACCTCCACATCATACTCTTTTTTAACAACTCCCCAACCCACATAAGACTTGGCCAACCCCACGAACAACCAAGTCGAACTTTTGCTTCCAAGAACAAATCTCCCCTAACCATATTTAGCAAGACTTGACTCGAGAAGATATGGACTCTGATCGATCTGCCATGCAAGTTCGGCCAACAGCACTTGGTTAGGTTCCGTTCTTTTGAACTTAACTTAAACTTAATTTAAATATGAAAAATTTGTCCTTATTTGAATTTATTTTCTCATTTGTTAGTTTTGTGTCAAATTTTTATGGGTTATTGATTCGTCTCGACGAGAGGAATCAGAAAAGTAATTTTTATACTTTTACCTAAGTATTTTGAGAAATAACCAATTTTTAGCACCAAAAAAAAAATCACGTTTTGGCCTAAAAAGAGGTTATTTCTCAAATTATGCGGAGTACTTGGGTAAAAGTAAAACAAATTTACTTTTTCGATTTCTCTCGTCAAGACGAATCAATAACCCATAAAAGTTTGCCGCAAAACTAACAAATGCAAAAAAAAATTAAATAAGGACAATTTTCTTTTTTATTTTAAATTTATAAGAACGCAGCCTAAACAAACCCAAATCTTATTTTGTGTTAGACGAGGTTTTGCATGAGAGGATCCACGCTTGTGGGAGTTAGGTTGTACCAATTGAAAGTTTTGGGTGGAAAATGATACTTATTGTAAATTACGAGCGCAAAAAGTGTAGTTTCGCTACTTTAGGCTGGTCGGTTCCTCCACCACCGTGGCTATAAATATGAAGATGAGATTCCTACTTTCCCAGGGCACGAAAGGAAGAGAGACCAAAACAGGATTTGTTCTGAATTGTGATATTCTTTTTCCTCAATTGCTATCTTTTTTTCTGTTTCGAAAATCAGCAGGATTCAGAGTGATGTTTCGTTCTCTGGTAAAACATACTAGTAAGTTTCTATTGTTGATTCTTGGTATTTTCTGGACAAATTGTCGATGTTCCATTTGTAGACAAATAGTATTCTAGCGAATTTTAATAATTTTGTCTTTGGTTATTGTTGTAGTGGATGTTATTAGAAGTCCCGATCAAGTTCTCAGAATATATTGTTGGATGACGATCGGCAGTGTTATATATTGGAGATCTGTCAAAGGGTAAGTATCCTCAAAACATCGAAAGATCGGATGCCTATTTTGTTGATGCTAACATGGGGGTGGAAGGTGACTCTACTGAGGCAATGAGGTGGTTATGGTGGGGCGCGACATCGGTGACAGTAGATTAACTTTGTTTGCATATAGAATTAACCAATTAAACTTGATACAGAAATTATAGTAAAATGTTGGCCAATGTCATTGTAATGGGTACCAACTGGGTAAATGTGTAGGCTTAATGTAGGACTTATGTAAGGTATATCTATAGACCCACAAAGCCACAACATATGCATAGAGATTGGGCTTATAACAAGACCCATCAGTGGATAAGTTTCCTTAATTTTTTTAGGAGGTAGAATGTATGGTTTGCAAATTTCTAGGGGGTAATATTCTACTAAAGAGAGTGGGTTTTCCGATAGTAGTAGATGTTTATACTCGTTATATTCAGTACTTTTTGCCTTTTTGGCAGATCTTTTTTTTTGTTGGGATGCTGCTTTTGCTTTGAATATTCATGTGGTTGGGGAATCCGGCGACTTCTTGACGTTTGGTTTTAAATGGTTATATTTTGTGTTTTGTTGAGTCATGTATTAAATGCTTGGTGTAAACTATCTCATATTGTCCAAATTCTTTTAACTGGGTGGGTGCGTTCGGAGGTGACGGGTATGGCACACTTAACCTCCAAATATAAGTTCTTTTGTTTTGTTTTAATCTTGCCTTCACATCTCGTTAGTTGACAAAGGCACTCAAACGTGTTATTTCTTGAAATGGGCATCCAATATCTTATTCCATAGGGCCGTAGACTAATGTGTCTGCATTCATAGAGTAGTTAATTTCTCTTTGGTGTCTTGGTTGGAACTCGAATCATTTCCGCTTGATTGATTACATCCTAAATAATCAACTATCATTTTGGCAGACATAAAATTGTAGTATGTATTGCGTGTAATTTCTGCAAACTACTATTCCTGACTATCCTTTAGTCTTGCGAGTTTGACCTCCGTTGAAATGCATAATCCCGGAAAGAGCCATAATGTCATGATTCACATGACAATATTTAATTGTCCAATTCATATCCCTTTGTCGGAGTCTAGCTCCTCTCCAATCCCTTTAAATGGATTGGAGAGAACACTCCCTCCAATTTTGGTTCAATTTTTTCAAATCCCAGTTCAATGATCGAGACGCTCATATTTTTGAACTCACTAAAAGCATTTGATTCTTGGCATGCTTATTTTTGCATAAGCATGCCAAAAATCAATTTGATCCGTGTTGCAATCTTAGTTTCGCAAGATAATGTGTTCTAAATGTGTTCCAAATGAAATGATGTCAACTTGATTTTTAGCTAGAGGTGTCAAACGGGCCGGGCCGTGTTGTGCCGGCCCGTTTAGCTTCATGTCAGTCGTGCCTGTCCGATTACATTATCGTGCTGTGCCGTGCCATTTTTTAAACTTGTCGTACTGTGCTGGCCCGTTTACTATATCGTGTCGTGCCAGACCATTTTTTAATTGTGTCAATGTGTCATGCCGTGCCGTGACCCGTGCCCATGTTTGCACATCTCCAACCAAGTTTCGTCGGAAATAAGAAAACTCCATAAAGTGTAAAATACTTATCAACACAAAAAGTGTAAAATGTTACGTTATAGTATAAAATAATAAATTGATTTTTCTTTCGGTATTAGAATTAGTATTTGGTGTGTTATGTCCTTTCGTGCCCGTCTTTTAGACCGTGTCGCGTCTGTCTAAAATCGTGCCCGTGCCACATTAAAACGTGTCCTGCCGTGCCTGTGCCACATTAAACCGTGTTGTGCCCGTCTAAAATCGTGCCTGTGCTATGCCAGCCCGTGTAATGCCCCGATTTTCGGACACGTTAATTAAATCATTTTTAATTGATTTAATAATCCATAAAACTAATTTAAGAAAATAAAATTTTATTAAACAGAGTTTAGCAGCGGAAATCTCAAACTAAATTCAAAACTACTTAACTGTCTTACAACTCAACGAAATAAAACAGAGTTTGATAAATGTAATAACACTTTTGGAAATTAAATTAACAATATCTTAAATTAACAGAGCTTCTAAGGGAAGGGCATCCAGGGCTCGACAAACTCGTCTTCCTCAGTTGGGAGGTCTTCACCTTGATACTAATCATCTCGAAGAGGATTCTGTTTTTCGGTCTCCGGATTACCTGGCATGAAACGCCAGCCCAACGGCACTATGGTGAGTTTTGAAACTCAGTAGATAATCTCAACCCTACTAACCCCTTACTCTACAGTTAGCAGTTCAATAATATAACAATTGATAATACACAGAAGGTACAGAATAATAGCACATCATCTTTTTCTTTACTATCCATCAACTTACATGAAATCTAAGGATCATCTCCACGAGATCCTTTCCTCCCACATCCACTAACTACAACCGTCTCATGGGTCCACCCTTCCTCTTGCTTGTCCTACACCAGGGTCCTAGGTGAGCGCATCTAAGTTATGTACCGAGTATGTTCTCACTTAAAACCATAACAGGAGGATTGAGTCATCCCATGACGTATCGTACGTTAGGGTCGGACATTCACTACCCCACGCTAACTATAATCGTCTCATGGGACCCATTCTCTTCCTCCAAGAGAAACTTCCCATGACGTATCATACATTAACGTCTCACTAACTATAACCGTCTCATGGGACCCATTCCCTTCCTCGAAGGAAAACTTCCCATGACGTATCATACGTTAGCGTTACAACATTTCTCAACACCGGGCCCCTCAGGTAACCCTTTCAACACAGGGCCCCACAGGTTACCCTTGCCATCACCATGGCTCAAATCACAATCCACACACTCACACTTCCAACACTTTACCATTTTTCATTTACTTAACATCGTCTACGTGAGTCACTACTCGTAACCACCCAGTGAACCTAAGTCCAATCTAGCACGTACAACATGATTTATCAATAACAAGATAACTCATAAAAATGATACATTTCAATGACATAACAAAATATAACAATTGATATGTGCAAGTAATTAAACACGTAAGGGTTTTGGATTGGGCCGATGCCTTTTCGAATATTTAAGTATTAATGAACAAGTATGTTAATTTTATTAATTCTGAGGATTTTCGTTAGTATTTTCGAAATCCATAGGATATATAAAATTTTAGGATCGTACAAGTAGCTGTTTATTCTTCTGTCCAACTGTACTAAACATATTTCCTTTCCCGTAGCATTATTATTAGACTAGCTAGAAGGAATCCTAACTTTCATTTTGTACTAGAGTCAAAGTCTATAGTTCTTACTACTAATTAGTTAGGTTTGATTCTGATTGTAATTATCTTACTATCTTATCCTACTAAGTATCATATTTTGTACTTAACTAGTCATATTTTAATTAATGTAGTATTTTAGGTGAAAAACAGTATTTTGAAACATAACGTTGTAGAGTTTTATCATTCTAAAAATTATAATAGTCTATAGATATCTACTGATTGACTAACCCTTTGTCAAAAAAAATAAATAACGTACTAATATTTTCACAATTTGTCTTGTACATTATTTTTTATAAACTATACAATCCATTTATCATTATTCTAACAAAATCATTATTTTACTATAATAAAGTTTAATTAATGTTTATCCTTCTGATTAAGTGTTTATCATTCTAAACAGTGTAAAGTAACTAAAGGATAAAATAAATAAATAAATAATAATAATAAAGTTGTAACTGGTTTCTTCGGTTTCGTTCCGTGGTTTCGATTCCTTCGGCTATAGCTCATTTAAATTATCATACACGAACTAAATATACTTAGGAGAAAGTAGGATAGAGATTAATCTACCTTAAATCCGGCCGAAAAAGCGGGTACTAGTTTGCGGACGATTTCGGTAAAATGAAAAAGACGGCAGCGGGGGACTCGGGGCTGACTCGAAATGATTAGAAGGTGGTTTGTGGATACTTGGTGATGTAGTGGTTGATTGAGAACCTGAATATGATGTACAGATGGGTGTTATGTAGAAACTCATTTTTCTCTCTCTCTCTAAAACTCCATTGAAAGAGTTCAAATTTTTTTTTCTCTCGCTCTCTCTTTACTAGACTCAACAGTATGATTGGGAGTGAAATAATATACTGGTGTTCAATTTTCGAATTTTATGTGGGTATGTATAATGAGAGAGAATAAGGTAGTGAGAAGGTAAGAGGATAAGCGTGGAAGTGGTGGAATGGGGAAGGAGAGTGAATGAGAGGGATACTGATAATGATAAGAGGGGTAGGGGACAAGTGCCACATTTGGTGGGGTTTTCTTTAATTCTAATGTATGTGGACGCGTGTATGTATAGGGTGAGAATGTATGTGGACGCGTGTATGTATAGAATAAGAATGTATGTGGACGCGTGTATGTATAGATGAGTGAGAGAGAGGAAGTACAAGTTTGGAGGTGGTGGGAGTGTGAGAGGATAAATTTGGAGGATAAGGATAGAGGTGGTAGAGTATGGGAGGGAAGTAGAGAGTTAGTTTGAATAGAGTTCTAGTTAGGGTTTAGATAGGAATTATAAGAGATGAATATGAATCCCTGTATATCTAAAGTATAAATATATATCTTATACAAGAGTGTAAATAATATCAATTATACACATAATAATGTATTTTAATTATTCAATCTAATTAATTATTGAATTAGGAATTTAACAATATAAATTTGTATTAAAAAAAAATTAGGTCAAAAATCCGGGTCGTTACAGCCCGGCCTGTTTGACACCTCTATTTTTGGTCTTTGATGGTTGAAGTGGGATCGTAAAAAATTTTGAAGGGTCGGAATTGGATAGATTGTTCTCTCCAATGACTGGAGATGTACCGGACTCCCTTTGTGGACACCTTTTCTAATGTTTCCGTCCTGATGGTGAATTGCCCAACCAGTTTTTGTTTTGACTCGGCTGAGTGTTTTACTCCGTCTCATTTTCATTGTCCATTATTTCTTTTGTCACTTTTGTGTCTATTGCGTATATCTTTCAATCTATAATATTTTTCATGATTTTGACATCTTTGTATTATAAAACAAATTGAAATCTATCAAATAAGATCTATATTGCATACTTTTAGAGATTCACATTGGAAGATATAAGCGATTGAAAACTGACACGAACATCAAAAAAGGACAATGAAAATGAGACGGAGGGAGTATTTTTTAACGGCTATGCCAAATTTAATTTGCTTTTGCTCTTACTAGATTTTTGTTTGATTGCTCTTGTTTTCGATTTTGGTTGTTAATGAAAGGTTGTCCTGCTATGTTTTTTTCTCTGGCTTTACTGGTCATTACTTCTTTTTTCACGATCTCATATAATAGGTTTGCTCTCAAGCAAGGGCTGAATACATTGAAGAACACCGCTGGTCGTACAGATCGAAGTTAGAGATGCACCCCTTAATACTTGCATCTGCAGTGTTATTTATATTTCAACAAACCAAGATTAATATTAAGAAGAAAAAACAAACAAAATCAAAACCCACGAATAAAGAACCAAGTCACAAAACCCTAATTCAAGCAAGAACAAGAATATCGAGAGAATCATTACGTCAAGAACACAACAGCCGCATCAGATGTGGAATAAAACCACCACCCAGATCAATAACAAGAAGATTTCGTAGTCAGACTTACAAATTCAAGAACCAAGTCACAAGACCCAAATCAGACGAGGAATAGAACAGCGGAAAAACCCATATCAAAATCAGCAAGAACCGAAAGAATTTACCTCAATGAAGAAATCATGAAAAACTAAGCGCAACAGCGATCGAGTAACATCGGAGTGCCAGATGAAGAGATCCTTGACCCTTGATCTTCTCGGGGGAGGGTTTTGCGCGGTACGGGGCGGTCACCGGGAGGTGATGGGATGGCAGGAGGTTGGGTTTCAGGCAAGGGCGAGAAGGGCAGGGGGAGAGTGTTTCGGGCCAGGGGGAGAGGAGAGAGGGTTTCTGGGCAGGGGGAGATGGGGAGGCGGGTTGGCCGGGGGAGAGGGGTAGGCGGCGGAGGCTTGCCTGTTCATCCTGATTTCCTCAAGAATTTCTTGAAGCAGGCTATGGGTTTTCTTGTCGTGAAAGTGGTGGTTGACAACGGTTTGCAGTATCAGAGTCGCAAGACTCATATCGACGACCCTCATTGTATCTTTCGAGCGGCGGCTCTGCCCCCGCTTGCGTGTGCGGCGGAGGCTCCGCCGGCCTCTGATTGCGGCGATCGTCGGTACAGTATACGCCGGAGAGGTTGTCGTAGGAGGTGCGAAAGAGTGATAGTAGAACGGAACATTGCAATATTGTGCTGTTCTGTTCTACTCTCACTCTTTCGCACCTCCTACGACAACCTCTCCGGTGTATATTGTGCTGACGATCGCCACAATCAGAGGCCGGTGGAGCCTCCGCTGCACTCGCAGGAGGGGGCAGAGTCGCCGCGTTGAAAGATACAATGAGGGTCATTGGTATGAGTCTTGCTACTATGACACTGCAAACCGTTGTCAACCACCACTTTCACTACTTGAAAACCCATAGCCTGCTTCAAGAAATTCTTGAAGAAATCAGGATGAACAGGCAAGCCTCCATCGCCTGCCCCTCCCCCCTGGCCAACTCGCCTCCCCATCTCCCCCTGCCCAGAAACCCTCTCCCCTCTCCCCCTGGCCCGAAACACTCTCCCCCTACCCCTCTCGCCCTTGCCTGAAACCCAACCCCCTGCCACCCCACCGCCTCCCGGTTACCGTCCCTACCGCACGAAACCCTCCCCCCATGTCATGACCCAAATCCAATGGATTTGAATATCGTGACCGGCCAGCGAGTTCTCCTCACCAAAGGCCTCTATTGTTTTTTTTTTCTTTTTTTTCTTTTTTATAGAAACAGACTTAACATTTGCGGAAGCGATCTATAAAATAAAAGTCACTAGATTTTCTTTTAAATAAGAGAAACATGAGCTACATTTTTCCTTTTCTCTTCCACGCTTAATGGTATAGATACTCGGCCCGACCTTCCACTATTTCGGATTACCTGTAAACGAAAGATTTCAACAAACATAAGCTACTGCTTGTGTGAGATTATGAATTATCGGAGTTTCATGAGCTACCATGGAATTCTTTTTAGCAAAGAAAACATAAATCATAACTTCAATTTTTTATGGCTTAAATTGTAATCAATATCATAACTTTAGCTTTTCATGACTTGCTGTAACCAAAACAATTCTGGGGGTATAACGTAATAATATGATATCTTCCAACGATTACCGCCGGTACTGATGGAGCGACCCCCAACGCGTATACAGTGAATTGATCAACGGACACCCAGCTGTGCCCCTTTCCATTCCGCCCTTATTACACTGTTCCCACTAGTATCTTTAACGTCCCCTAGATTCAAGGACATCGTTCGGATGTATCGATAATACTTTTTCCATAATCCGTTCAAAATATCATAATTCCATGGTATGTTTGCTACAAAAGTACTTTATTGTTAAATAACCATAATTTAGTAAGCTAATAACATAAACTTTACAAAAAAAATCATGTAACAAGGATAATTCAAAACTCACCTTTTGCATATGAGATTTACCGTGTCGAATCGGGTCCTAGAACAGTATACAAATGAATAGAAATACTAATATTGTTGCTAAATTATTTTATCATTCAACTAATCTATTTTTGGTTAGCATCTTTTTGTAGGGCGGCTTATATTTCCTTTTCACTTCCAAAGTACCCAAAATAACCAATTTCTTTCTTCCTGATTCCTATGGGTGGATATGAGTAAACAATTCCCAACTTCCTATGGTTCACAAATTTTTATATATAGGATTGCCATCTCGTTTATTATTTCCCTTCTACCCACATTCTAAACTTTATTTCTCCTATTCTACCGGTGAATATTCATGCCCATAGTGTAAATTGCACCCGCTTCACGTATGCTATGAGCCGAAACTTTTAAATCATTATATTATTTCCTAACAAGACTTTCATCTTTAGATTGTATTGACCTTGGTACACTAAGTAATCTAAAACTTGAGTTCGAGTTCGATTCAATTATGAAATGAGTCGAGCTGAACCACAAATTTGCGAGAAGCTTGATTCATTTTTAGCCCTAACTCAAAACCAAACAACTCTAAGGAATAAGTTATATATGATCAGATCTGAGCTCTTTTGGGGGGAGGGGGCTGCCGCCTCTTCTTCCCCCGGCTCTCTCCTCCTCTCCTCTCCCCTCCTCTCCTCTCCTCTCCTCTAAGGTCCTGTTTCGACTTCTCTCCGTGTTTCGGGTGCTGTCCATGGTTGCTGAGATCCGGCGTTTCAGATTCCGGCCGGTGGCTTGTGATTTTGATTTTGACCGGCTCCTCCGTGGTCTCCTGATCTGGTGGCAGAGGCCGGCAGGTTCAACAAGTGGTGGATGTGGCGGTGGATAATAATCGTGAGAAGGGGTTAGAGCTTCCTGTTTTGTTTTCGATTTTACGGGTTTTTTCTCGTTTTCTCCCGACTGGTTTCCCTAGTTCGGTGTCTATACCGGTCTAGTTTTGCTAGATCCGGTGGGTGATGGTGGTGGGCAAATAATCCGGCGCCTATTGAGGAATGGTCCGGTGTTGGTGGTATTTGGATGTCTGTTTTGTTTTGGGGCTGGTAGGTTTCGGTGGTGCTGTTGGGATTGGTGGTGGTCTGGTGGTGTTTGTTTGGGCTGCGCAACAGTTTCGATTGGAAGATGATTGGTTTCGGTCGCCGTGGTCCGGTGGTGCTCCGATTTTCATCCTGTTCTGACCGGTGACCCATGTGGTTTTGTCCATGAGACCTATTAGATTTTAGTTGATTTGTTGTTGCTTGCCTTCAGTTTTCAGCGGTGCTTAGTTTTTAGGGTTTGAGCTATAGATCTTTAGATCCTTTGTTATCTAGACCTAGATTGGTTTTTAGGTACCGGCGATATCGTCGGGCCTGCTTCGGCAGTAGGTGCCTGAGATCGAAGTTTAGGTAGCTTTGGTTCTTTCCTGTATCTTTTCTGAAATCTGTATTGCCTGATGGGCTGATGATGAATGAATGACTTCTCAAAAAAAAAAAAAAGTTATATATGATCAACTCGCAAAACTATGGATTGATCAATTATTTTGAATACAAAATTAAAGGAGAGAATATATAGATTCGTACAAGTGCAAGTGTGAGTGTGTAGGTAGTAGGTACGGCAGTGGCATGAGGAAAAATGTGACAACTCACCTAATTTTTGTCCTCCTCCTCTGCTCCTTTTTATCTTCGCCTTCTTTCTCTCTTTTCTTTGTTCCCTTCTCTCTTTTATTTCTTCCTTTTTTTTCTGGTGCCGTGTGTGAGTTGTGTGTGCCGTGTGGAGTGTGTGTGAGAAAATGGGAGCATATCTATTTATACTAGACTAGGAAGATCTAGGGTATATCTGGAATGATCTTATCATATCCAATTCTAAAATAATTTAGGATTATCTAATAAAATTTAAAATAATCTAATAAAATCTAAACATAATTAATAGAATCTAAGTGTATCCTCTAAAATCTAGGAATATCTCTAGAATATTTTCTCAACTAGGGATTTCTAATCCGATTCGCCCTATAATAAGATGCCGACTCTTTTCCGGATTATTCTGTTTGAAATCCACGGTTCTCCACCTCGCGAAAATTCATGCCTCATTCTCGTGCGCAATGTTCTTAACATGGTAGGGCGATATCAGCGGAGTTTAATAAAAATTGACACATAGACAGAAAAATACTTGTATTATTATTATTATTAAAAGTCGGGGTGTTACACCCCATCTTCCCATTGTCAACCACCACTTCCACGACAAGAAATTTATATATACTCTATCACAAAATAGATGGGTCCCACACAACATTTTGTCTTTGTAATTTTGGGGGTGATTTTAGAATTTTTGATAGTGAGATTCTACACGGTGCTCTCAGCAAAAAAAATTTAACCGGGAAGGGATGGAAAATGGTTAAGTGCGGTAGGGTGTATTCGTATGGCTGTTACAGTTTTAATGGGACCCATCGTTTTAATGACGTGGCAAGACTGCATTCGATGCTACCACCGCTGGGCGCGGGCACAAACACACAAACGCTCATGCACAATACCGGTAGGTCCTATGCACATTGGAGTTCATTAAGAAGTTACATTAACTCTACTAATTGATCTATTAACAAACAATCCTCCTTATATTAGTATGTTGCTAAGGTTAGCAATATTTGCTCAAAAAAGTGCTCATATTGAAATAATTAAGCTAGCAACATTTTGTCAATAATCAAATGGGAAAAGATATTGGCACTCCAAAAATTGATGCAGACACTCCAAAATCAATGTAACTCCAAAGCCACTTTCCTTTGTATTTTGGAGTGTCTGCATCAATTTTTAGAGTGCCAATATCATTTCCCTAATTAAATTTAGTGAATTCTGGAGTACATCTTTTCAATCAAGTACTCATCATTACACACAAACTTTCTCTCCTCTATTTTCACTCTTTTTTTATTTTTCAACCATATTGTCAAAAAATTGCACAAAACTATTTTTTTTTTAAAAGAAAACTTCTTTTTTTTAGAAAATGATTTCGAAAAATTGTTCTGGGTAAATTACTTTGTATTTCTAATAAATAATTTTTATTAGTTTGAAAAAGTGATATTCATTATTCATACTTTCAATCATTATTATCATTAGGGACAGGAGTTGCAAAGAGAGAATGGTGGTGCAAAGGAGAAGAAAAGGGAATTGTAAATGGTTTTTTTTGTTTTTGTTTTTTAACTTTGCCGACGCGGACGTGAGGCCCACCACCACGTCAGCATCATAGGTTAGGACATGCTCCGTTTCCTGCTCCCTAGACTTACTGGGTTTTTTTTTACCGTCATGCTAGGGAGCACGAATCCGAAGCACGGCCTAAACCACGATGCTGACATGGCGGGGTGGGCCCCACGTCAGCAGCAGCCGAATCTATTTCTGGTTCAAACCAGAGAGAGAGAGAAGGAGGAGAAGAAGAAGAAGAAGGGGGATGTAAAGAGCCAGTTCCGGCAACCACAACCGACGCCATTACCAATCAAATATGTCGATGGTCTATAATCCCAATCCATCCAGTTGGTGGTCGGTAAAGAGCTATTAATCCCTTCAAACCCAGTCCTGTATTCATGTTTGTTTCTGTTACCCAAAATGTTTCAATCGGGAATTCAGAATACGAATTCTATTACATTTACACATGAACAGAATTACAACGTAATGAAATTACAAAAACTGAAATGCAATCCAAAATACATAATGGATTCGCGAACCGAAACCTGTGTTTCACACGGTGTCCTTAAAATAGATTCACCGCCTACCGGAGGGTGTTGAGGTTACTCGGCGTTTGTCTCCCAGGATTGATCCGGCTCTGACCACAAACGTCGGAACACCACCGATGAACGTCTTGGCGAACTAACTCAGCGTCTGTCTCTCTCTCACTCTATACCAGTATACTTGTGAAATTTCTGTGAATTCGTGTTGAACTATGAACCAGAATGGTCCTTATATAGGCTGAAGGGACCCTTGTAATGATGCAAGGAGTGAATACGGGATTGAATAGCCCCAATGAATATGGGACAAACTCCCACAATGAATAGGAGAGTAACCCCCACAATGAATAGGGGAAAACCTCCACCATGAATATGGGAAAGTTATTGGCTTGAGCAAGCCAAAGGTCACCCCAATCCTTTCATTTTTCCAACAATTTCAGCTGTCAATCCTTCTAGTTTTTCCCGGGTATGTCTGCAAACTACTTTCTATCCCTATCCTCAGTCTTGTGGGTTTAACCCCTTTGAAATGCGCATATCATCCCCAAAAGAGCCATAATGTCATGATTCACATGAGAATAATTAATTATTAGACATCCAATTCATACTTTCTCTAATGTTTCGTCTTGATGATGAATTGACCAACTTGGTTTAAAAAACCAATTTTTTTTTTTTTAGGACTCTGCTGAGTGTTCTATCTTTCAAAAAGAATATGAGTGTACATACATTCATTTCCATACACTGCATAAGTTGAATCTCCTTTTGCTCTGTCTAGATTTTCGTTTGATTGCTCTCGTTTTTTATTTTGGTCATTAGATAAAGGTTGTCCTAGTATGCTCTTTTCTCTGGCTTTACTAATAACCAAGTCATTACTTCTTTTTTCATGATCTTGTTTAATAGGTTCAATACCAAGCAAAGGCAGAATGCCTTGAGGGACACATCTAGTCGAAGAGATCGAAGTTAGAGATGGACACCCCTAAATACTTGCATCTGCAGTCTTGTTTATCATGGTTCTGTTTATAAAGACTAGTGCGAGGCCGACGCGCTACGCGCGTCGGTGTGATTTTATAATTTTGTGGAATGTGACGAACGTTATTGGTATTGTAGATTTTAGGTATTCATTTTGAGGTATGTATTTATGAATGATTGTTTTGTTAAACATATGAAAATTGCTGGGGATAATTATTTGCAAGAAGAATTGAAGGTAGTTATGTTGTTTTCGTATAACATCCTGTTGTTGCTCAAGATTGACAATTGGAGTGCTGTTTTTACAAGATTTGATTAAGTACATTATAGAATAGCTATAGAATCCTAGAGTGTACCAAAAGTGTTGGATCCATGAATTTTGGATCTTTGATAATTGTTTCTAGAACTTCCCAATAAGAATTAAATAACTTGTTTCTTGAATATGCCCAATATTGACAAAAGTTGTCATGAGAATTATGAGTATTCACCAAACAAACAATAATTCAAGTGAATACAAAATATTGACAGAACATATAGTTACAATTCTGAGCTATACAATTGGCATAAAGTAATATATGTTACTAACATATAAAAGGTAGAATGAAAAGATTAAGTTGGCATTTAGTTCTTGTTTGAGACTGATAATAGGATAAGCTTGCATAGTGTATAATTGTTCGGTACTCAAATGAAAACCAATGTTACAAAAGTCAGGCTAATATAGTTACTACAATATTTGATTTAGTATATCACGGAATAGGTACAGTACCTTAGAGGGTACCAATAGTGTCAGATTCATTCATGCCATCATTACGTTCTTCATTGATGTAATCTTCTGCCAATTCTGCATAATATTTTGCCTCAAGCTTCGAGAATTCTTTTTCAAACTCAAGTTCAGCAATGGAATGGCATTCTTGTACCAAATCTAACACAGGTTCTTTCAAAACAATATTTGTAATTTTTGAAGGCATCTTTGAATCAAGTGCTCTTAGACGCCGCATGAACTCAACAACTTGTTCTCTGAATATGTCTAATGGAGTTGTTGGTTTGCTTGAAACTGATTCACCGGAAGTTTGGCTGCTTGGTTCAGCAATAAAAGCATGCGAATCTTGATCACTTGGAGGTGAATCAGAAGGCTTGCCATCTCTGTTCAACACAAGAGGCCAACTTGCTGCTTTCATTTGGTTGTTATTTCTTAAACCAACGAAAAAGTTTATCATTAGAAATTAGCCAATAATTTGTAAAATTTAAAAAATCTTATATCGAAATAGAACACGTAGAAACGTTGTTGTACAATAACCTTTCCATAGATCAGTTACACACGGGTATTCAAGTTAATAGGCGGAAAGGGGACAGATGGGTAATCCCAAAATCTTTCCAATCCATTACTGTACAGGATTAATGACTACGAAGCAGGGGATTTCTGTACAAAGCAAAGAATGACTAATCGATTCAAAATATTTGAAAGTATTGTTTTGGAAATTACCTAATGGGGCTGTGCAGCAGGCGTCTGTTCTGTGTTGAAGAAGAAACGTTGTTTCGAAGTTTCTGATAACTTTTTGTTGAACCGTGGATATGCTGGTTTTTTTTCCGTCGATTTCGCCCGTGGGTTTGGTTAGAGTGGTTTTATATGCAGATGCAGTAATTATTCTCACGCACATGTTTCTGTATGTATTTTCCACATACATTGTTGCGTGGTGATTATTTGGGTCCCATAGAATGATCTGAATTGTTTATTTTTACAAAATAATTTTGCGGATTGTTGTTGTAAATAATGAGTTCAAATGGATATTGGCAAGGGTTGTTTTAGTAATTGTAGAATGGATCATTAAGTTTTATTTCACGAATTCTGATAAAGTTTTCGTTGATAACTGTTGTCTGTTGGAATTGATTTTTTTAACGAGAGCCCTTGGATCAATTCTTTCAAGAGGATCAGTGATTTGGATCATTTTGTGGGACCCTGATATTGGGTGCAATTAAAAAAGAAGAGGTGGTATATACGCATAAAAACGCGCGTGCAAGTAGCTCGACTGAGACGTTTAAGATGGCTTATGTACCTGACGTTGTATTCATGACTACTCAGTTACTTTATTTTGGGCGCGAAATTAAAGTGCGACAAAAATCATATATCGCAAATTTGGAATTGAATATTGTTGCCGGAATATTGAAGGGATTTAAGTTATTTTAATTGGTGGCAGGAAAAGTTTGATTTATTTGTAATTTCTTTGAATGATATGTTTTTGCTTTAATATTTTGTTTGGGCTGTTTTTCACATTAATAAATTTGTTAATTTTTTTGGATCGGATTATGGATTCTAGAAAAAATGCTAAAATTACAACATACCTCTATAATGTATTTTTATGGTTGCTGGAAAAGATTAGTCAACAGTGTTGGATTATTTTATAGGGTTTTTGTTTGTTTATTTATTTTTTTTTTTTTGGGTAGAATTTGAGGATTGTAAGTTTAATATTAGAAATTGTATGATGTTCCAAAATTTTTAGGGTACCCTATAAATGCTGAAGCTTTTTTCAAATTCTGAAATACTCTTTATTGATATTTGATTATGTATAAAAATTCTAAGAAGCCATAAAAACGTATATTAATAATAAAGCTATGAAGTGGGAGAAATGAATCATTATGTTTCTGCAAGTATTGAAGGTATTTGACAAATTATTATAGGTAACAAAAACTAAGGAAGTGGGAGAAATGAATCAGCTGACCTAACTGGTTTACAATTTAAACGTTTTTACAATTTTTTGCTACAACGGATTAAAAATAAGTTCGTAATTAAACACCCAAAGTAAGTCATGCACAATGAATATTTTTTGCCAAAGATTTGTAATATGTTGTTGGAAAGCAAATAAAATTGCAAGTCTTTTGTATAAGGTTATGTTTTCCCTTCTAACATATGAATGATGATGAAATTTTACATTTATTTATAATTTATAGTCATGATTGGTTTGAATCGAAACTCGATGGTTAAGTTTTAACTATTTTTAACCAATATAGGCAGGGAGGAAGGATCACTTTCTAGTTCAACTATCCACAATGTAAATTGGACTCGATGAGTAGAAGGATCACTATTGTTCTCTACATAGACTAAATAATAATCAGTTTTAGAGTGGTTAAGTGAACACAGTAAATAACCATAAATTTAAAGGCATCTGAAAGACACAAACTAATTGTAAGCTCTCCTAAGAATTGGCACGAAATCTCCTGTCATTGATAAGAGTACAAGCATAGTGACGAACGCACATGGTTCATTATTCATAAACACTACGACAAACGTATTAAGGATGAAAAGAATCACACAGGTAACCTGCATTAAAACTGTTAAATTTGCCAAATCTGGGTAATTTGTGATTCAGTTTATTACTGTTACGAAGTATGCACCATACAAAATAAAAAACTGCATCATAACATACTTAAGTGTTGATTTTAAGCAAAAGCAAATATCAGTACTATAGTCTGCAGACCAGTTATGTCAAAAGCAGTAAAGTATTTGCATACACAACCAACGATGGTAGAGTTGTCAAAAGTGTACTGTATGTGCTTATCTCCAAGTGCTAGCAAGTGGATTGGATTTTACATGAGCTGATTTTGATACCAGGGATAAATTTTTTCCCCTCCTTCGCCACAAAAAACGATGACTCTTGCGAAAAGTTGGCTGGTCATCAATACCACAATAGACTCACCAATGGACAGGTCCAGTTCGCCAATGAAATCTTCAAGAGCTTCTTCGTTTATTGCTCCACGCAGAACTGGAATTGTCCATTCGTGTTCTTGCAATGCGAATACAATTTGCTGCTCACAATCGTGCTCAAAATACTGCTCAAGACGGTCCTGAAAAGCTTGTTGAATGATCATATTAAGGACATATATATGGCAATTGCTATTATTGCATTCACTACAAATAGCGTAAAACATATTTTAGATATGCAGACCTTGATTACGTCGTCTTCAATATGACAGCCAATTGCGAATTCACAAATTGTTGTGCGATCAAACCATATCCGTGGGAAGCACGATGTTTTAAGCACGGCTATTACAAGCATGGAAGAAGGAAACAAACTAAGCTTAAATGTTGATATAGAGCTTAAAAATGTCATGATGAGCAGGTGATGAAGAATTTACCCGGTAAATGATAAAACGGTGCAGGGAGATCGTTTTGGTTTGAGTATGTGTTAAAGATTGCAGTATGCTCCTTGTTAAAAATCAGAACCTCGAAAATGCACATAGTTTCACTTGCCAAGACTATTTGATATCCATCCATCAACTGATTGTCAACGAAAAAATCTGTCCACCCTACACCAAATCTGTGGTTCACTATTTGAACAGGCCACACTCTGGCTTGGTTTTTAAATAGAATCCACGTAATATTGTTATCTGCTTGTAATACTCTCCTTAGTGTTTCTGGAATAGCCAGATTCTGTGAGCCATAAATTCCAACAAATATTCAAACAACAACAAATGATGAAAAGATTGAAAATTGATTTGGTATCTGAAAGTTTACCCCATTGGTGAATGGAGTATCATCAGTAATCCACTTAAAGAACCAGCAAGGCTGCGTCACTGTTATGATTTATCAAGCAAATTATCAGATCAGTAATTTAATTCTGTGGTGTTGTTTATGGATTACAATAGTATTTGTATTTTATACAAAAAAAGGTATGTGTTTACTTTCCAATCGCTGTTCAACAAACGAGTAATATTGTAATTTGGCTACCCAGTCTTGAAAATCATCTTCAAACATCCACTCGGTTGGGCCATTGTTATGCAAATAACTGTACTGTTCAACGAAGGCGTCATGAGCTCTGTATCTTGGTGTATTTGTATTTCGATTGGTCACTGTTGCAATTGATTCAGCATCTCCAGAAATATTGATGAGGTTAAACACAGTTGTAGTATTGTTATTGGTATCAGTGGTTTCTATGTACCTACATCGCACGAAGGGGGTACACCTGGCCATCTGTGCATATACACGTTCTAAGCATTACAAACTCATGTAAAATTCGTTATTTGATAAACAGGATGGAAATGATTCATTCGTAAATTCATGTATTACATGGAAAGGGAGATAACGAAGTCTGACCTTCTGGAGAAGCGATAATGAAAGAGTAGAAGTGCCTCTCTGTGTCGATTCGTGTAGCCTGAAGATTACTGCACTCTGTGCGATTTTGATCGGAGACTTTTAACTATGGAGGAAAAAATAAACAGGCGTTCTAGTGAAGTGTTTAGTACACGAAAAGACGCAAGTATGGCGGTATTAATGGAGCGAGCATCCAGTGTGTCAGAATGGCAGAGTTGTGTTGAGTCTAATAATATTGGGAACCGTGGAAACTAATATCGTTGAAGAGTAGTAGAGAATCGTAACCGAAAACTATTCATCTGTTAGAACTATTCAATTGTGTTGGGGTTATTTATTTGCATGTATTTGTTGTTTTTTTTTTTTAATCCGATTCAGTTACGGTTTGTAGGGCCTATTTTGAGTAAATAATTCTATTTGAGTTTTTCGACAGATTTATAGTTACTCCATCTGTCTGGATTTAATTGTTCTTAGTTTTATCTTAATTGGCTTAAAAAAATGTGGTATATCTTTGAATTTGTAACAAATTTTATATTGAATATGAATTTTTTATGATAGATCTAAATTAGTTCTATAATATAATGTTTTTAAAATTAGATAAAATATTATAAATTGGTAGATATAGTCGATTTAAAAATGGTACAAACTTGATAAAATGTCTATTACATTCAGATGGAGAGGGTATTTTTGTTTTTACTTTATGAATATTTTATTGGATCCTTGGGAGTTAATTGCAATGTTATGACAACCTAAACTGCAAAAGCCAAAAATGGCCATTTTCTGTTGATAAATATCAAAATAAGTGAATGAAATAGTTTTTGTGTTTTTAATCATGCTAAATTGGAAACCAACTATAATTTGTGGTTTTGTAGATTTTTATGATCATGTTCATGCGATAATGTAGGTAAAATTAGTTTTAATAACAATATAATTTTTGGTAAAGGATCACTTTTTAACGTGTGTATTTTGAATTGTTAATTTTGCATTGTTAACAAATTATTACGCGTATCCAATATTTAATAGGGTCAAGTACAGCGCAGAGATATGTGAAATAGTTAACTACGGATTGTATATTTATTTTATAGAGTTTTTAAAAATTATATGAAGTATATATTTCTATACACGTGTTAAACCTTTCAAATTATGAAATTACCCAACGGTATCGCTTTGAATGAAAGGAGCTTCCAACCCCAGACTAAATCCTGTAGTAAACAAATGGACCAGAAGGAAAGGTTGTTAAGAGTCAAATAATTTGAAGCCGCCGTTTGGATGGTTTTTTGCGAAAACAGAATAAACAATATCTGTAACTATTGATTGCATAACATTTTTTGTGCTAAAATGAATTGTGATAACTTGATTGGTAGAAGAAATATGCATAATTGCGGCCATAACATTGCACAACTCGTTGTCCGTTCATGGTATGACTAAATACACTCCCTTTTACTTCCCGTAACTGAACGAACAAAAGAAGCAAGTGATTGATAATATAATCGATGGAGAAAAATTGTTATATATTGTGTAATATACATGTGAATAATTGGGTAAAGTTTTATCGTAGTTTTCTTTTAATTAACCGAGTTATCACGTTAATTTTATTTTAACTATGCAATGGTCCCTCTATTTTGTTAAGTTAAAAATAGCTAGGGGGTGTTTGGACAAATAAGCCAAAGTGGCTTATTTTTTGTCCTTATCCAATATTTTCGTGCATTTTGTGGCTTATTGTCAATTTTTTGGGGATTATTGATTCATCATGACGAGAGGAATAAAAAAAGGAAAAAATTTCAATCGAAATCTATTCTTTTGTTAATTTTGACGAAAACTGTCGGGAAAGCCACTTATTTCATCTTTATTTAAAAAAATTTGGATTTCGACCTAAATTTTATACTTTTTAGATTCCTCTCGTCATGATGAAGCAACAATTCCTAAAAAATTTACAATAAGCCAAAAAATGCAAAAAATATTGAATGAGGACAAAAAAGAATTTGGCGGGAAAGCCAAATGGCTCATTTGTCCAAACACCCCCTTACTTCAGGTAAAAAAAATATCAAAAGACACCACTGGCACGTGGACTTCCAAACGTATATAATGCGTCTACTGTAAAAAATTAGGGCACAGTTCTTTTAGTTCGCTCTCAGTTTGAAAATCCATCGAGTAAAACCATGGCGCCCAAACAGAAAGCTGCGTTGCGATCATCAGGTTCAGGAAAGAGAAACGTAAAGAAACGAACTTCACAAGAGGCCGAAGTTTCGACGGAGAATTATCCACCAAGATATCCTCAATGTCTCAGAGAGTCGGAGCAGGTGATTTGCCAATATTTTATCCGCACAGTCAATCACAAAACTAATTTTGTACTTGGTCCAATCTATTACCCATGTGCACCCGTCGAACTTCCTACTTATTATCCAGTAAGTTTTGACGAGCCTCTGTTGCTTTCTCTTCCGGGTTTACATCGAACTGGGTGGGTTTCTAGAGGTACAATTCGGTCATGGCCAACTGTTTTTCAATCTTGGGAATCGTGGGTTATTCGAATGAAAAAATTCTTAGCTCCATCGTGGCACGAGATGAACCTTTGCGAGGCTATTGATCTGTCTACTCAATTGTTTGAATTAAACCCAAACCTAATTGCTGCCGCTGCGTGCTTTTGGTCCGTTTCTTCAAATGTTTTTGTATTCCCCTGTGGTTTAATGACCCCCAATGTATTAGATATTATCCATCTAACTGGTTTGCCAAGTTTGGGCGAGGAGGTAAATGCCGCTCTTCATCATAAACCCTATGATCCACCGTTTATATTGTCCGAGGGTTCATCTAGTTATGCAAATTTCATAGCCAAGTACTGTCGGACTGACGATGAAGAGCCTTGTTTTGAAGAGAAAATTGCATTCTATCTGTACTGGCTTAATAAATACGCTTTATGTGTATCTGGTGTAAAGATCACCAAAGAATATATCCGTTTGGCTGTATGTCTAGCACAAGGTATCAAGGTGGCTCTTGCTCCATTTGTTTTAGGAACCTTATATAAGGGGCTCTGGACATTTGTACAGAACAAAATAACCAGTAATTGTGGTGGGGCATTTTGGATTCTTCAGGCATGGTTATATGCCTATTTTCCAACTACTAAACCCCTTGGATACTATCCTAGGAGAAAAGATGATGGACAATGTTTGAGCTATGCTGAATATTTCTTATCTCATAAGCCAGTGCACGAAGATATTTCATTCAAGAGATACTTCAAAACTTTTTACAAACCTGATATTGGAGATACACCAAATTGGCTTCCCTTTAAGGAATGCTCCTATGCAACATCGGAGGGGATAAAACCAATATTTCAGTTTAAAGTCTCAGCAGTAGTTGTGAACCAATTTTGGGCAACCATTCTGATTCCTAGATTCATCTCCATTGGATTTACTCCGTTGAGAACAAGTTTCTCCAATTGTAGCTTTGAGATGTACTGTCCCAACCAATGTGCTAGGCAGTTTGGACTGGTTCAAGGGATTCCTGTTCCTTATACACATCCCAGGATTAAAGATTTGGCGAAAACCAGGCCAAATGTGACTGAAATTACTCTCATCAAAGAATTAGTTACACATTTCAAAGAAAGTATGGCAACTTTTGAGTTTGAAAGTTTTGTTGCCACCCCTGCGTGCACACCAGAGTTTAACTATTGGTGGCAAATGACCCAAGGAATTGTATTTACCAATGAGCTGGACAATTGCCTTTTCAGGCTTGATCTTGGAAATACCATGTCAGGTATGACACCACTTGTATTCAGTTGTCTAATGCAACACTTTCTATTTTATTTACTAATTCTATTTGAGGTATTTTTATTGTTTCAGTTCCTGAAAACCCGCCCGCTCCTCAATCCCAAGGCAAAAGAAAGGGTAAAAGGCTTGCATCTTTAGAGAATCTAAGTAATCCAAAGAAAAGAACCAGGAGGTGCAAAGCTGCAGACATTATCCTGAATCCTCCAATAATGGCCGATGCTATGAAGAGCCATAAAGCAGCTATTCAACAAGATGAAACGGGTTTTAAGAAAGAAGCTGGAGATTCTGAACCCATAGCGATTTACAGAAGAGTATGAATTTTATGTTCAATTATTTTTTTGTATATGACCACTTGAGTATATTGTTTGGTTATGTATTAATTTATCTAAATATATGAATGTTTCGTTTATTAGAAGAATCAAAGGAAGCTACAAGTGCAACCTACTTCGGACGAAGAAAATGGGCTCAACGAAAACTCACTAACCAAGGTTTCCACTCCCGTGGACTCTGAACCTTTCAAGGTTTCACCTGATATTTGGTTACCTCTCAAATGCCAAGATCAAAGAAGTGAAGAGAAAAAAGTATTTGAGAATATTGGCACTTCAGAACAATCAAAGCCTACTGAAATGGCTATTGTTCCAGTACTAAATCCAGCTCCACAGTCGCCAATAATGATTTTCAATATTGGTGACGGCAGCTCTAATCAACCAACAATATGTCCTGAAGCTGTTGTGAATATCTCAGTGGTAGATATGTCAACTAACGAAGACTCGGCAGTGAAGGTTTCTAGTCTTGCGGATTTTGAACATTTCCTGGTTACGCCTGATATTCAGTCACCTTTCAGATGTGAAGTTCAAAGAAGCGCAGAGGACAAAGAATTTCAGAAGATTGATATCTCAGAACAATCAAAGTCCACTAAAATGGATATTGTCCCAATATTAAATCGAGCTTCAAAGCCATCGATAATAATTTCCAGTACTGTTGATGGCAGCTCCAATACGTCAGATATGCAGTTACCTCTCGAGTGTCAAGTTCAAGTAGGTGGAGAGAACAAAGAATCTGAGAAGGTTGTCATCTCGGAACAATCTAAATCCACCAAAGAGTTTGAGAAGGTTGATATTTTGGAACAACCAAAGTCTACCAAAACGGGTACTGTGCCAGAACTAAATCCAGCTCCACAGCCATCGATAACAATTTCCAATAGTGGTGATGGTAACCCCAACGAACCAACAATATGTTCTGGAGTTGTTGAACAATCAACAGAACCAAGTGTGGATATTTCAATAATAAATATGCCAACCGTTGAAGTGGCTGTTCGACGGGAAGAAATGGTCCACCAGAGCAGAGAAATACAATTGAATCTCGACCTTCAGGATCAATATATGCTTATGAATACCAGTGATAAAGAAGTAGTTCTATCAGGGCTTGCCAAAGAAAAGGACACCATCAGTATGGTAAACAAGGATGTTTCTTCTTCTGGTATTGATATAATTCCCGAGATATTGGAGACTACACAGGGAAAAGATGCTCAGCTAATCACTGATCTCAACTGTAATATTGAGCGCGAACTTTTTTTGTCGACCGAGATTACTGAAGTGCAAGAACAATCACATGGTATACAGGTTTTTCCAACTGTCAGCAAAGAATTGATGGTTGAAAATACTCCAATTGTTTCCCCTCTCGCAGTTAATGAATTACATACTCAGTTGGTTAGCACTTCTAGTTCGGACCTGGATCTCATGCTTAACAAGGCCAAGTTGTATTCTGAATCGTTTTCTAGGTCCGTTTTTGAGTTTTCTGAATCCCTGACTACTCCTGCCTTCTATGAGATTAGTCAAAACACAAAAGATGAAGTGGAATCCTTCTGTAGGTTGTTAGAACTTCCTTTGGCACAAATTGCTACTGATTATACAGCAGTTTTCACTGATTGTGTATATCAGTTGATGGGAAAGAAAGTGCTTCCACTGGCAGAGCAAATTAGATTGGAAGAGTTTTGCTCAACTTTAAGCGAAAACTTAACTGCAGCAGCAATTTGCCAGAAGCAGATGAAGGAGAAACGTCATACAATTGATGAATTTGTCAATGTTTCCAAGAAATTGGATACAATGGGAAATAACATTCAACATTTGAGGGATAAATTGCAACAAATAGATATGGAAGAAGCTGAACTTATTGCTCGTCTGGGCAAACTGAAAGAACAAAAAAGGTCCCTATTGGCAGTGAAGGAATCAATCAATGATGAGTTGGCCAACATCAATTACGATGAACAAGAGATTGAAAGCATGGTGGCTATTGCAAGGGATAACTTCTTGAAAAATCAAGAAAGATACAATGCAATTGACAACAAATGGAGTTATTTCAAAAGATTGTTCATCGAATTTAAGTGTAAGATTCGGTAATTTCTTGTGAACAATATTATCTTTGACTCATTTATGTCAGGCTTAACAGTATATTTGGATATTAAAAGATGTTATTTATTAATTTTGTAATTACGCCTAATTTGCAACTTTGAGGTTTATTAAATTTTGTTGAATCTGATATGTGTTAATTCTGTGTTTCAAGTCTCAACTATAACTTGTACTCAGTTATGTTATGATTATTATGTTGATACTTATTCCAATGACCAAGGCTAATTATTGCAAAGAATACAAATAAACAGTGAAGCGATTGCTGCATTTGCTGATTGGTTTTTAACCTGGAAACAATAAGTGCCTGGATTCACTGAAAAGTTTTTCCTGTTTCCTTTGAAGTGCAGGAATTATTTGATCTACATACAGAATGAGCACTTTGTGTGCAGAATACATTTTGAAATGTTAATTGCCATAAATCATTACCTGCTTGATATAGTTATACTTTCTAATAGTTGTAATGTGAGGGTTATCTATGGGTTGGAATTGTTGGAACTGGATATCAACAATCTGGCTTTCATGACCTGATTTATCACTTTTTTATTGATTAAGGAGTGAGTGAATGAAATTTTCTTAGGACATTAATGCTTGTTTGGATTTCGCACGTCTTGCCAATGATTGAAATGTCAGAATACGCTGATGTGAGTTGATTTAGTGTATTTGCATGAATATCGATGGAATTTGTTTGTTAACAAAGATAACGTTGTGTAAGAGTGGGAAGAAATCTTTTATTTAATGTTCAACTGTGGTTTGATAATCTTATAGCGATATTTGTGAGATCATGACAGTTGTTGTATTATCAGTGTTTGGTATGCGTGAGAGGATGATTGACGGCTCCAGAGTTGATTGTGAGGGTCATTCATGACTTGGAATTGTTGGAGTTTTATATCGACAGTTTGAACTTCGTGATTTGATTGATCGATTTTCTTTTGGTTAAAAAAGAGCAGGCCAAGAATTTAATTCCCTCGAAACATTAATGTTTGTTTGGATTTGCTGTATATTGTCAATTATTATTCGTCCTCCCTAGGATAAATCTGTACGGTCTATTAGGGCAGGGAAGGTCCCGATATGGAATTCGTTTGGTGTCATACGGTGGATTTGATGGCGATAATTTGCAAAAGATGTTGTCCTCTGAATCGTTGTTGGTCAATTTATTAGTGTTTGGTTTGTGTGAGATGGTGTTTGGTTTGATTTAGTGTTTAGTTTGGTTTGTGTCAGACCATACGTAGTTACACTACTGCCAATATCTTTTCAAGCAGAATAGTTGATTCAGAAGCTGAATAATTACTCAAAGTCTGTTTACGACAATCTTAAATGAATGAATCAAGCTGTAAATATCAATGATTTGCGAACACCTAATTTCGTGGGGCATTTGTTTGGCGGGGATCCATATTCCAATCAGTAAGATATGTTGCTGTCTGTGAGCACAGTGTTGCAAGCTGTTGCTGGTACATTTTGCAGTAATTGGTAGCACAGGTTACTATTTCTGTTCATCGAAGCCAACCAATTGATATTACAGGGCACGTGGAAAAGTGATTGTAGGGTACTTTTATCGTATTTCACAAAAGAATTGGTTGGCAAATACTAAGATAATTGTGAAAATAGCATACAGATCATATTTGTTCTATCAGATACGGAGAGCAATCAAAGGGAATACCTGTTCTAAATACTTGATTTACATTTGATGGATATTACATAGTGCTGCAGTTTCTCACTAATTATTGATCTAATTTATTATGATGTTGGCAATGCTGAGAACGTGAGGGACATCAGTTTATGGATTATTTTTGAAAGCGTTCTCAAAGGCAGGTGAGCTATGGGGTTGTTGATTTCACTAAATAGCCCAAGAGGTAACAAGAAGGATGCTTTCTTGTGGTCGGTGATATCAACAGTATTCATTGAGGAACTGGAAACAAAGCTTATCTCCTCCGCATACTTTTAGCTCCTAGAGAATAACTCAAAACATGTTTTTAGTGTCCTCTACATTTGGAAGTGTTTGAAGGAATTTTTTTTATGTATGTGCTTTTTGAGCCTAGAAATAGAAAATAAATTTGTCACTGGAAAGGTTAGAGAGTTGTGCACACAATAATCTATGGCTTGGAAAGATAAGCGTTTTCTTTTTTTGGGGAGTATTGGTAGGGAATTTTTGACTTTGAATAATGACTGAATTTAATCTGTTTTGTTGAGTATAGGTAATTTCGTAGCTAGTACCATTAATCTGTTTACAGGATATACGAAAGTAAAACAAGAGTTCATAAATTGATGTACAAATTTGGACATACCATCCATGAGTAGGAGAATTCACTTGCGTTTGATTGATTTCTATTATCAGGCAGTTAAAAGATACAAGGGGATTGAGCATCACACTCAAGAAGGAAACAAAAACATTTAAACTGATGTGTTCTTTTTGGCGAACAGAATCACCATCGATTATCAAACATATCAAAAGTCAGGGCTTACAAAAGAGTCAAAAGCTTGCAAAAAGTTATTTCCCACTGTATTCTTTGGTGCTGCTAATACTGTGCCTCTGGTTCTGTTGCAATTCCATGGTACAGCCGTTGAACTACTGGACAAACTAAGTTAAAGGAGCCCGTCGAGGAATACCTTTTCTTTTCCTGGAATTTACATGATTGAACATTGTTGCAGCCGGAGGACAAATGATGCCTGCAACCTCTTTTGGAACTGAAGTGGATGCAACAGAAGATTTAGCTACCAGTTTATGCAATCTCCTTACTTTCATTTTTTTCGCTGGCATTAATGATTGCTCATTGTCATTCTCAAAACTATCATCGAGCTCACATGTGCCAAGCTCTGTTTCAGCGGCGAACGTTTGTTTTGCAAAACGATGATATATAGCTTCACGCTACATTAACAGCATAACAGAAATTGACTTTCGTCAGCATATTGTGTTAATGACCGTAACTTGTATAATAATGACATTGTAAATGCCAGAGCGGAAACAGATACGCACACATGTAAACATGAAAGTGGTAAAATTTGCACTCTTTCAATCGACTGTGTTGGAAGTGAGAACGCAAGTAAATTGAATGCTATGTTTATAAAAGTACTGAAAATTAATCAAATTCCATTTTCAAGAATGAGCTAACTTTGTTCGGTAGTAGAGATCAATGATCCAAATCCGATAGATAACGAATGATTCAAATTGCGGAAAATGGACCACGTTATAGAAAAACACATGAGAAATGTAAATGCAATTACAAATAGAAACCGTAATCTAACAACAGAGAGCCAATAGTACAGAACATGGGAAATTTTCTGCTTGAAAATTCCAGTATAATATGATATATCAGTAATTGAACGAGCAATTATAAATTTGCTATTTATGAACCTGATGTTGACTATAGAGCAACTCCGAAACGTACTATAAATTGATTAACTCATGTATTAGATAATATGTTGTTTTTAAATTTGGACACAATATAAGTGCAAATATTTATATAAAATATGTTTTGAGTATATTTAAGGTAATGATCCTTGATAATATTGGACCTTAATTTTGGTACATATTTCTAGTTGTAGGTCACTTGAATTAATCAAATACACAAATATTGATGTTCATGATTTTGATATCAACCAGAAGGTAGCAATGATTAATAATAATATAATCTTGAGCATGCTTATCAACTGATTTATAATAACCCAAAAAATTACTTCTATATCTTTGAATTTTGTAATTAACCAAATCGTTAATTACCTTGCAACCCAAACAGCAGAACTTGAAGTTACCAGCCGGCAGACTACGACGACAAATATTACAAACGTTGGTCACGCCATAAGGGAACCCTGTATATGGTCGCGAATTCAAGAAAACAATTAGACGTTTGTTTATCGAATATGTTTGTACATCACAGACATTCATATGTTCTTTGATATCATCCACTCCCACAGCGTTGCTTAGAGACGATCGTCTTATCTGAAAGCATGCAACAACACACGCACATTAGAACAATGATTTGTTTTATATTTGCGTCTTATACTAAGTAATTTAACCATTTAATGAAAATATTTAATTACCTGTATGACTTGGTGGTTTTTGTGGTCATCCAAACAATGAACACAGAAAGGATTTCCAGTGCATTCTATGCAGTATCGGTTGCACTGATTACATCTGTATTGTTTGTGGACTTGACAATCGACATAGAACTTGGCTTTCAACAGTTTTCTCAGCCATGGTGGACAGCAATTTTCAATCTCTTGCATGCTAGCGTCTCTTATCTGTTCACGAAGTAGCAGTATAAGAAGGTAAGCTAAACAGATATTAAAAAAAATGATGCCCGATGTATTTAAGGACAAGACATTTCATGGAGCAGTTAGACGTCAGCCTAATTATAAGGTCCTTTTTTCCCAATACAATTATAAGTTCTATGGGTGACCATGGTTTAAATTTTTTCGAATTTTATAGGAAACTCAAAATAAAGTTAATACTTATGAATTATGAATGCGATGGACCAATACTATTTTTCAACTATAACCATTAACACGAATCCAAAAATTATATAATGCAATTTACAATTATAAGTTTTTGCATCAATCTACAGATCAAACCATAGAACACATTTTTCATCTATCTTTTTGAACGACGTCAAAATCATATAATTAAAAACGTCAACCGGGTATTTTAGTTTCAACTGGTTTTGTTGGCAATTGCAGTTTAACGGAATTTTTGTGCACTCCTAATTAGTGTTATAGTTGATTAAATGCACGTGGATTGTAATTTGAATCTGTTTACTTTCGCTGACAAATTTAATTGAAATCAATGAGCACGTTCCGTAATCAATTTTGGTTAAATTTATCAGCTGTTTAATATAATGCTGTTGGATACATTTTCATAATCTATTTAAAAGGCTTAAATTTTTGTTACTTCTTATGTTAACTAATTGGATCATATTAATTAAACTATTTTGAATTCCTCGGAATTACGTTTGTAATAGTAAAAATTTTGGAAATTTAAAATCGTGATCCAGGAGTTCATAAGCTGTAAATAATGAATAGATTCATGAAAAATAGCACGTTGTTTTGAATAGCAAATAAGCTAGTCATTGGTTTATGAATAGAATTACCATTGATCAAAATCAAATTGCTGGCACATACTTTTTCCGTTCATGAAAATGACACCGTAGAATTCTGTATTTTTTGTATTTATCAAAACAAGCTGATAAAATACACCACGTTTTGAGTGATTTATTTTGATGTTAACATTTAAGAAAATGTTTACACAATTTCGATAATCTAATGCAATACATGCCGTCGATTTTTTTGTTTAAAATGATAAGACATAAACAGGTAAGTCACGTGGGTTATGCATACGTGGTCTATGTTGGCGGTACAATTAGTCGGTGAAATGACAATAGTTGTACCTCAATCTACTCTCAGAGGTGCCGTGTAAACCATTTTGTGAAGATCTTTTCTATCGTACAAGGTAATGATCAAGGATTTCCGTGAAGTTAGGTTCTAATTTCCATGCAATATTGCTACCCACACAACGATCCAAACACAATAACTTACACAACCTTTCATATACATGCGAGGCTCACACACAGAAGTGTGTACGGAGTCCGGCCACAAGGATGTGAGAGGTTGTATTTGTTGTTGTGTTTGGATAGTTGTGCAAGTATCAATTTTTATTTCCATTACCTTAAAACAACCTATTTCACATACAATTAGAACCCATTCTACTATGATTCATTTGCATGTGAGAGGGGTGTGGCACAAGTATGTTACACTAATGTGCTTTCAGCGCTTTCATTAAAACAATTGATTACGCTCTTTATTTGGTTCTTTCTTGTAATAGTCATTTTTTATGTAATGAGTGGCAATGAGCGGAAAAAAATAGGGACGAAAATATATTGAAAAACCTGTATAAAGGAAAATGAAATGAGATAACATGGGAATCAAATAAGATAAGACCTATTACTGTATTTTGATTAATAATTAAATGACATAGATTCAGTGCATCCTAGCATCTTGTTTTTACTAATCAATAATTCTTTAAGTGCAGAGTGGGTACTATGCGATGCCCTTTCATTGTATTTTATCTATTCATTTTCATTTTGGAAAGTGCCAATATGGAGCAACAAAAAGGAGGAACGAATAAGATGTATTTATTTAGACTATGAAAAATATATCAAATGAGTTAATAATGCAAAGAATGCATGATTTTTGTCATATCAATCATGTGGCAGCGGAATTTTTTTGGGTATTAATGGAAAACATAAAGTTGTGTTTGAATGAGTCAGTTCAATATTCGTTTAAAATTCTGTAAATTCATGGTTGAAGAGGAAAATTGAGAATAATGATTAAAGATAGAAATAATCGCAGGAAAAAGATACAAGGAGAAACAAAAAATTACAATCAAAGTTGGATGCAAACAATTATTTAAAGTAAGAGTGATGATTATTTTTTAAGTTATTAAATTTGATTTAAATCATTATGGAAAGAAGGTTTCAAAATTTTAGGTTTTAGGTTTCATCAATATAAAAGTTTTTACCATTTTTGTAAATTTTAAAAAAACATCTACTACAATAACAATATTCACAAACTAATTAATTATTTATATTCATTATTCAAACTAATTTACGATTTTTTTATTAATCACTCAAGATAGCTAATCATTATTTACTTACAGATTTAAGACTCCAATTATTTATTGTTGGAAACACACCTTCTATGAGTACCCCATTTAAGGAATTCAGTAATTATAAAAAATATTATTGATTTTGTTTGAAACCTGTTATTCTATTCTAGCGCTTTATGCTGCATGAAGTACTAAATTTTAACGCAACAACCAAAGTTTTATTCTAATGTCATGGTTATAATTCAAATTATTTTGTCAAAACAATTATGATATATTAAAGTTGGGAACCCTTGATAATATCAACTGGTCAACAAATATTGGTTGTAACTAAAAGATATAAAAACCCTGAAGTGAATGTTGCGCACAGATCCTAACTCATGTTATACGAAGCATGACAACAAAATAATGTTGGAATTCGTGTAAACATTTAATTTTATAACTAATTTCAAGTTTTCGCGTGCATATGTTAACACTGTGACATATGAACTAATCTCAGTGCAAGAAATTACAGAAACATTATACTTTGGTAACCTATTATATTTTTTCGTAATGAAATCATAACCTTGATGAAATGATTCCGAGTCCGAACCAAAAATCATACAGATGTCTCTATTGGTAGTATTCTATTATTGGGAAATAAAAGAACCTATGAACTGTAGACACCGGAAGTTTTCTAACATAAACAAAAGGAGATCAATTACAATTACATGTCTGCAGCACAGGAAAGTTACAAATCCAGTTAAGGTTTCGGAAATGTCACGCAAAAGACTATTCTTTTCCAGGGGAAATCTGTTATCAAAAGCGGATTGCAACTATAACACGCATGGTTTGATAATGTTGACAATAGCTTTAATCCACAATCCACGGAATTGCAATTTCATCTATGGCAATTTCGTTCCAAATCACGTTTTGTTGAAACTCTTCCAATTCCTTCTGCATGTTAGCATTGATTTGTTCTTCTATTTGTTGATCAAATTGCCGGAGCAGCTGAAGGGATGGATTAATTTGAAGTGCAAGTGCAAGATGTTGATTGGATGAACAAGTAACCTTTAGCATCCGAAATAGATCAATAATCTCGATTTTCAGATGCTCATATGTTTCAATCAGCGGCACAGCAACCGGCTGTTCTGGTTCTGATTCAAGCTGTTGGTTGTTGATTTCCAGCTGATCATGTCCAGCAGCAACCAGTAAATATCCTTCCGATTGAACTTGTGCATTGTTAACTTCCATAGAATCATGTTCATCCATGTTGTTGCTCATCATAACCTGGAACTGAGCTGAAATTTCATAACTACTTGGATAACAATAGTTGCAAACAATTGGAGAAAACTCGAAATTCGATAACAAAGAAAACACGTTGTGATATTAAATTATATTGGTTATGATTAGGTAAATTATATCTGGTATATTTAACCTCCAAGTAATATCTACATTTAATCATAATAATAACCATCTATAAATTGAACTCGTACAGATGAACAAATATTAAATAAGCACGAGAAAACGCAAACGCTCATATATTAGATTTGATTCCCCTCTAATTTTTCCACTTACAATTTGCTAATATCGCATGAAAGCAGTAACAGCAGCTGCTCTGTTTTCCAGCTCCCTATATTTCGATGTAGGATGTTGTCTGAGTTTGAATCTGGGAACTTTAAATAGATCATGGACACTGGTATAAAGCAGGGTATTTTTGTCAATTCATCTATTTCTGTAGTGTTTGAATCCATGTGTTTGAAACCTCGGAACATCCACAATGGAATAATCAAAAGTGGATAATCAAAAGGTGTCACATCATCTTCTGGTTATCCATTTAAGGGATTGCTAAGGTTACCAATGTAGAAGTCCACAGTGGTACAATCAAAATTAAATAACCAAAACTTGTCGCATCACCTTTTTAACTTATAAAATTCTAGAAATTGTCACGTTGAAAACAATTTTTGTTAAATAGTTTTCAAACTAATAAAAATAGGTTATTAGAAAAAACGGAAAGAGTGTTTTGAAAACTTTGATTTTTAAAAAAAACAGTTTTTTGGGAAAAGTTAAAAGAAACAGTTTTTTAATAGGATTTTTTTTTCTTTAAAAAGAACAGTTTTTGAAAAAAAGTTTTAATAAAAAACTTGTTTTGAAATGGAACAGTTTTTTTTTTTTAAAGAAGGGGAAAAACAGTTTTTATAAAAAAAAAGTGTAAAAAAACTTTTTTCCACAAAAAATAAAAATTGTTCTTAAAAGTTTTTTTGTCGTAAACACGTTGAAAATAGAAGAAAGAAAGTTTTTGTGTAATGATGGTATACTTGATTGAGGAAATGTGAAAACAATTAAATTTGATTATCGGCAAAAAGTTTATAGTTTTGATCATCCAAGGGCTAAAATTTGATGAGTTGCCAATATGTTTCTAAATTTGGTTATTCCAACGTGAGCTCTTTTTGAGCAAATGTTGCTAACTTTATAAACCTTTTTGTTTTGATTATACCATTGTGGATGCTCTTAGAACAGGAGAAGTACTTTGAGGCATCATAAACCATAAAGTATCTCTCAAAGGTACCAATACGTATACTTTGAACGTACAAACATCACAATGGTATGAATACGTCGAGTGAATATAGATGATCTTATTGTATATTAACATTCTAATATTAAATAATTATACGATTTCTTAAGACTAAAAATCAATTATTTTCCTACGTTCTTTTGTCCTTTTTTTCCCTCTCCGAATTAAAATATCAACGAAGATTTGCAAAATGTTCAATCGAAATTCTTAAAATTATGCAGGATTTTTTGCGTTTTCAGATTAGAAACCGACAAGACAGCAGATGGGATCTTTACGGAATTCAAATAAACAATACGTCGATTCATTGATATTCGTTGAAAATTCAAACTGTTGAAAGCTGTCCAAACTAATTCCAAGGTTGTTGAGAGAACTGATCAACTATTTGAATGCCGTCGATTGGCAATATAAACAACAGTTAAGACCGTCCAATATTATTTATTATTACGTTTTTATGTTATCGAGAAGAGAAGTACTAATATACATTCGATAAGTCTGAGTTTCCATACGTCAGTAGGTTTGTACTTGAACGAATGACAAGCCTGTTTTGGGTAACTTCGATGCATGATGGGATTGGAATGATTCATATCATTACTGGATTCACGTGGTATGAATGGAACTCCTAGTTTGCTCGATATTCGACGAATTTCGAGTACAGCTGGTGAATTCAAACAGTTCATTTACTATTGACTATGCTGTAATTCTGAACGAGACACTATTCATGGACTGTACCCGTCGATTTCATCTTTGTAAATAATATCTAGGTTCTTATGTTCGACAAGGTGAACACGATTGCTGATGTGCTGCACAGATGAATCAGTTAGTGCAGCAAAATCTTATAAGTATTTTCCATGTAGTTGACAGAACTTGCAAATGAACGGAATTTGCACATATCTTATTGGTTTTTATTTTACACCCAAAAACAAATGGTTTTACATTTATAGGTTATAATCAAGCAATGTTTTTGCTGCTAGCGGGTTCCATAAAAAATATAGTAGATGATGTGGTGGTTTGGTGGAGTACATACTATACTAAACCACCACATCGTTTACTGCATTTTATTACGAGACTTGTTTTGAGTCCTGCAAGAATTATAAGAAATTATCTATAAATTTTAAAATAATATTTCTGTAGGCTCTATAAAACATTAGCTGTTACGGGTACTATCAAGTATTATTTCAAAATTTATAGTAGCAAGAATGGCCCAAATGAACAATTTTGGTTACATGTAACCGTAAATAATATTTGTTGATATTTGCTAAAGCTGATTTTTACAAGGTCTCGCAAAACATTTTTTTAAGTTTTATAGATATTTTTTTATATTCTCGCAAAACCCCAAATGGGTTTCACAAAATACATGGCAAATGACATAGTGGTTTGGTGTAATGCATGTAGCATGTCTTCTATCTATTCACAGGCGCAAAATCGTTCATTGTTGTGAGTAATGAATGAATTATTTAAAATTGGTCATATATTTTGCATACAGAAATTTGAGTCATAAATTTTCAGTTGGTCAAACTAAAATAATAAAATGTGGCAACTTTTGAACTATTGAAAATAAGATAATAACATAAGATAAAAGCTCATCTGGATGGAGCAATTTCTGGATAAAAGGGAAAAAGGATTTTTGTCCTGTAGCTAATTTAATTATTTGGATTTAATATTTTTTGCAAAAAATAGACAGAATACGACAGAAATGACTTGTTTTTTTTTGTTTTGTTATAAGCATGTTTCAAAAAAAATTTGTTGGATTTCTTTTACTCCAAACACTCCTTTTTTTATCTGGCTCCACTTATTATTCTTACTATTTTTCAAATATCAAACCAAACTCAGCAATGTTTTGACTGGTTTGTCTCCTCGGTCATTCAATCTTCTTAAGAATGGTGACATTTTGCGAGAAAGGGCTATTCTTTGTCATTTGACGTTCTCTTAATTTCTGAAGAGGTTGTAATCCATCTCTCTTATATATTATTGCAGAATGAATTTGTAGAAATAGCCAAAATAAGACTCTATTGGTTGTGGTTGAATTCTGTATTGGACCGTGCGTTCAGCGTGCCTATAAATTTCATGTCACGTATATTATAGTTAGCTCTTTGTCGTGTATGAGGTAAGCACACAATACAAACTCCGATGCGATCGATGGGTACATCAGCTTTTTAGAGGGAAATCTTGCGATCGATGGGTACATCAGCTTTTGAGAGGGAAATCTTGGGAGGATATTCAGCGTAGCGGGTACATCATATTATGGATATTCTTTCGGTGCAGTGTTATAATTCTCTATTCATTATCCCGAAGGTATGACAAGGACAGTTAGTGGATTCACATTTATAGTTCGAATTGTACATAAATGCACTATGCTCTATGTTTTGGTATCTGAAATACAACTTGTCACTAAAAGTTTGAACGCATCCGAACGTTATTGTTTATTTTGGTTAACGTATATTTTAATTATATGTAAGAGTAGGTAATACAAATGGAAAACCGCATAATTTAAAGGTACAATGTGTCTGTGGGTAAGTTTCGTTCATGCCTTTTCTGTGTTTGATTAATTACCTCAATGACATTCAAACTGCAAAACCATTTCATCCGTTTAGGTTATTTGTACCTGCAATATAATCTTAAAGTTTCTATATTTTTTGAATTAATTGAATTAACAAATACTTTTCAGATCATGCGTATATGTCTTGAATGTAGATTAACACAATTATGTTTGTGATAAAAAGTGTCACCTACCAATACGTACACGACAAACAAACTGAACTGCTTCAGTAAATTGTGATTAGGTACTAATGCTTTAGAACACAATATGCTGCAATCTGTGAAGGATAAATTTGCCAATCCAAAGCAACTCATTTGTGTTCTTTCAATTTACGAATTCATAATCACTAAAATTCAAATTACTTTTAATTTTGCCTGAAGAAAGCATAAAATTTTCAGACTTCGCATTTGCGGAAATTAGTTTTGTACAGAGAATCTAACAATTGATATTTGTTTTGACAATAAAATGCGTACCTCTTTGAAGACCAACATGCAGTTTTATTATCTGTAAAAGCTTACATCTATCGTACTATATTTTTGGCATGTAGTGTATTACCATCGCATACTTGTCTCATTTTCACCTGTTAAACTGGAGTAATCTGCACTGTAGATAATAAATAAAATTTTATATTACAGACTTAAGAATCGTGTTCATATAAAACGTTTAGATTGACCATTACATAGGATCCGATTGTTTGTTTTAATAATCATATCATACAAACCAAAATGCATTAGTACATAAGCATAGAATTGTATTATGACCACAGAATTCCATTATCTCTTAGTACGAAACAGAATATAATTTTGGTGATTTTAACAAAATACGTTATAAGCTGGTTCCGTCAATCAACAACATGCAATTGCTGTTAGGGTTAGTTTTTCTTCTTCTTCTTCTTGAAAGCGATTGCAAGCGGAAGATCATCCTCATCTTTTGATGCATCGCAGTCTCCTTCAACAAATAATTGTCGCCGTGTTTTTTTGCGCGGTTTCTCAGTAGTCGAAATTGACTCACGAACATTTTTTACACTCTTTTCACGTTTTGTCTTGGACAGAATATCGTATTCGTGAACTGAATAGAGGCACTTTGGTACCCTAGATTTTGCATAATTATATGCCTTGACTCGCACAGCATAGTTCACGCCAGGACATAGCTTTTCAATTGCTGACGTAGATAGCTCACCCTAAATTCAAATGCACCCTTTAGAAGCTATTGACAACAATAGGTTTGTATTATGCATAATATTTGTAATGGAACTTACCTGTTGCATGTTCTCTTTCATGTACTCAGCAGTAATACCAAACATCCCTTCAGCATCTCGCTGAAACACGGTAGCAGGAATAGAACCTGTTTTGTCCGATAATTCAATGATGAATTTGAGGCTGTGAAACATTTTCATGCCAATTATATAATCAGTCTTTTTTAATTACTAAATCAATCATTACTTAGCATATTCAATGGATAGATTTTGGAGGGGCAAGCACTTACTTTACCACTCCCGGCATGCGCTTTTTACAATGGTTGCACCAGAATGGATCATTACCCATTGCATCCGTTGCACGATTGCACTTTGAGCAGGTCAGATACCAAAAGTGTTGTGTTAAATCAACAACCTTGCAGGTAACTTTTACCCAGTAGAATTCTTGCTGCATGCAATTTTATAGTACTCATTGTGCTATTGCAATATCATATTGAATCGTGTATTCAGGAATTTAAAGCTGTACCTTGTCAACAACAGTCGGAAGTTCATTAACACATTTGAACTGATCTTTGTTCGGTGTATCAGCACGCAATGGGGTTACACTTGTATTTGTATCTGGCCCTGGTAACTTATCAATTTTCTTAGCATTTGCCATACACCTACAAAAGTATATAAATTTGGTTTTAGAATCTAACTCGTACTGTATGCGTATGTAGATGTTCTTACCAAGAATGTAATTTTTCAGCTGCTGGAATCGGTGGATTGAAAGTAAATATGCTGGAACCTTTTGTTGCAATTTGATACCCTGCAATGTCATGGCAATTCTACCCTCTAAGATCCTGAAGTACCATAACTATAACTTACCATCTCTAGTGGTAGAATCATATACAAATTACCTTGATACAAGCTTACCCTCATTCTTGTTGCCTGAACAACGGGGAACGGTCCTTCAAGCTGACGCATTATTTCACCTTCCTGTTCCACATACTGATCCCATAGCACAAGTGTTGCTAGAGTATTGCTATAAATTTTTAACACATTTGTGTGCGTAACAGTCAAGATAATCAGTAACAATAATGTGTAAGAGTTAGACCACTTGTTTAATTGCGCCAGCAGATACATATATCATAATAATAATACCATGTAAAACAACCGATACCTTGAATCAACAATAGTTATGTTTTGTACGATATGCTTATCTTTCGTGGTGCGCCTAGCCCCAATATCAAGTATAGCGAAAAGAACGTCTGTTGTGTCACAAAATTGGAACATTAGTAACTTATTGAGATATAATCGATAATAGCATGATGACTAAATATTTGAACAAACATACCAAAACCTCTTTTATTGTGAACGTATTCACCCAAATCTCGAAGCAAAACATATTCATATTTCACATGCCTAATATCGTACACAGCATCTGGGATTTCTTCAATTGGTGTT